>JAKSZP010000103.1:0-204983 GCA_022478985.1 Massospora cicadina
TTATAATGACCTTCCTGCAGCAATATACAGGGATCTTATGGCCCTATGTCCGCCAACTACAAGAGAAAATTCGCCTCTCAACCACCCCTGACGAAATGGTTTTAACAACCAAGAATCTCGCAGAAACTTTTCCAGTAGTTTCCACCCCTGTTTCTAGAACCCCTGGGTCTGAAGTCTATTCAGTGTGGTTTGCCATCGGGATACTCCTAACCCTGACATTCTGCCACCATTCTGTGGTATCCTATTTCCCAGCTTCATATCAAGTTGTATGGTCAGCAATGCCTCTGGCATTCTGGCTCACTTTCTAGATGCTTACACATCCCGACTGGCAGGCCAGTCTAAACTTCTTCTGCTGTTTTCATGACAAATGGTGAGCATAACAGAGTTACTCGGCCTTTTTAAGGCTTATCAGAGAAACTGCATTAATAATTAGAGCAGGAATATTTTTATAAGCGAGTCTATATCCAAAATTCCTCCTATCAGGTATCTTAACTTGCACCATCAGCTAAAAATAATATTTTTAACTTAATCAAAACTTAACACACTACATAATATGAACATTAATAATCACCCTCAAACTTCCTAAAAAGCATGATGACAAGATAAAAACTTTCAATGTACAATACATCAAACATTATTTATTTAATTAAATTACAAAAAGGAAGGAAAAAGCACTCTTAAAAATTAATTAAAGTCAGAAAAGAAACAATTGCACCACCTAACTCGGCCAAGTTTTCACAAGCAAAAGTAAGAAAAAAGCCGAACTTTTTTTAAGGATATCAGATCAGATCATTGTCAGTTGATCTGAGCTAACGTCACTTATAACTTTTAAAGACCAAGCCCTGAGAATCAAAATATATCAAAAGTACTAGGAGGAAACTATGTCTGCCTTGGTACAAAGACTTCAAAAGAAACAAGAATATACAAATTAATACTTGGTTAGCTTTGTGCAGGCATCCATCAAGCATGCCCAAAGAATCATTTCTTAGCAAAAGCTTGAGTCTTTACACATTCACCAAGTCCAGCAGGAATAATGATCAGCCCAATCCTGATCGTTGGAAAAGCTTTATACAAGTTTTGTGGAGGCATGGAAAGTCATTATTGCCAACTACAAGCCGCCACAGGTGCTCATGGCAAAATTGACAAACTTTTGGACCATCTACATGAAGGCGTCTAAAAAATAGCATCACAGGTTCTAACCCAATCTGAAATTTTTGTGTCAAGAAAACATAATATCACCAACGACTACATCAAATTTAAAACACTTATAATACATATCCTTGACCATGGAGAACCTCTTACAGCTGAGTCATACATAATGAAAGAGCTATAAACAAACTGGAAAAAATTACCATAAGTTGGAGGATTTTTTCATAACAAACTTGCTTTAACTCATGAAGACGTTGAAGAAATAGCTAAATTACCCATATTAAAGACAGATAATGTGGAAAATTCAGGTATTAAGGATGAATTGTATAGCTTCTGGTCAATTATCTCTGAACTGTGAACCACCGGTACTTTATTAATATAAAATAATATGGAGAATCAACTACTACATTCCAATAACAGAATGAAGAAGATTTCAGAATAAATGGAGCACTTTAAGTCAAACAGTAAGTTGCTCAAGCCTCAGTATCAAGTCAATAAGGATTTAAATATACCCAAGAAAACTAGTTGCAAATGTGCAACTAATCTTGGGGAGTGGAGGATTAATATGGCACCCTAAAAACGCGTGGGGTTTTGTTAAAAAAATCTCATCAGTCCAGATTTTAAAAGATTGAATCTAGCAATTCAAAGCAGTACCATGAGGCAGAGGAAGACAATGTGATGCACGTGTTGAATACACAAATCATTCCACAAGGACTCACATACATGACAACTCATAACACCTTAAATTGCACGCTAAATCTATTCTTCCCAAAACTCTCTAAGCTGCCCAAAGTATGAAGAGAAACTGTCTCTC
Source organism: Massospora cicadina (assembly GCA_022478985.1). Taxonomy (NCBI): domain Eukaryota; kingdom Fungi; phylum Entomophthoromycota; class Entomophthoromycetes; order Entomophthorales; family Entomophthoraceae; genus Massospora; species Massospora cicadina. Next base: position 1,964 of record JAKSZP010000103.1, read on the forward strand.
CTAGTATGGACTTAGGCATAGATGACTTTAAACCACTTAATCATCCAAATTTGATAAGGAGAGTAACATCTATATCTTCATAGTGCTCCTTTATAATTTCAATGAGAGGATCATCAGATCATGTTAAAGCATCTATTTTGATCAATTTACTGAACTATCACAGCTGCGACCTTGTGAGGACCTACTTGGCTGATGGATGGTTGTACTCTGACACTAAAGAAGCAGTAATTCAAAAGATTGGTGGGACCAAAAAATCTGTGACACACAAGACAGCTCTTGCATATTAAATTAGACTGAATGAGACTTTAAGGACTTTGCGGATCAATATTATCATGAAACTTAAGCACTCTTAGGCTCAGACACTATGATTAATTTTAAGACAATAATCAAGATGGAAAATGATGTAAAGTCTTATTGTAATTTACACTGAGATATCATCCCTGTCTTCAATTACAATATGTTGAGATAAAGGATTGTACAAGACCTACGCTAATGTGCAAGCAGCTTCATGGCACTGTGTTGAAATTTCATTTCAAGATCAAGTTAGCTTTGACTAGGGTTGAGTGCCTCAACAATTTTCATATTTATCTAGTTTTTATGGATATGCAATGCCACAAGATCGCCATCAAAGTATTTTTTTGATATACATGATTTAGTAAATTTGGGAAATCAATAGAGCATCAAGAAAACAGTGACTCAGACTAACTCAGATGGAATGATTAAATCATGATTATTCAACTAATGATAATGATGACAAAGAAATGGTAGAATGAATTAAAATGGGCAGAATGATTTTTTGAATTATGATGAATTAACCAATGAGAAAATGATGCTAAATGAATGGCAATATGGACAATTATTATGAAACATTTAATTAATTTAAGAAGCAGGTTACATAGGAGAAATCAATCGCATCAATTAAATGTCTAATGTTGATGAGGCCAAAGAAATTACAATTCTAAAGGGTATACCTATGAAATTTTATTGAGGAAGTGATCAAATTTGCATGACTCGTTATCACATTATTTGGATAAAATTCTAAATTACTATTTAATATATAGTCGCAATTTAGCCATCATTAAACCCAACATGTTTATCAAACTATATAAGGCCAATTATGCATTGCTACATCAATGCACAGCTATGCAACTGGTGGATCAAGCATTATCACGGTTTTCCATATAAATTTAAATTGTCATATATCAGATTACTCAAATTATTACCTCTAAATTTTACCTGGCAATCCTAAAAATAGGGCTAGTTTATTTTCAATAAAATATTTTCTTCCAACATCTTATCATCTTGGCTAGGGTGTAACAACACTAGCTTGATTAATTTATTTGGGAAGGTTACCCAGGGGTGTAGGCAATCCCTGGGTGATTATTTTTGCAGTAGTGGCCTGCCAATCCCCAAGTACACTTTACTGATGCTTGAAATTTTTCTGTGAGAATAATGATGTAACTCAGGCCTTGATTATCATAGACCTGCTAGAGGATGAGGCACTGGACGAGAACCAACCCAAATAGACTTGGGATCAGTTAAACAGATGCTGGGATGCCCAGACAACGTAACCAGGTGTGTGTTGGAGCACTCAGGTTGAGATGTACACATGGGTTAAGAGTGCCAGATCTGACGCCAATGATAATGTTGACTAATTCTTGGTGAAGTTGCTCTAGAGGAAGCCCACAGTTAAGGGTTGGGCTTCTAAAAAAACTTGCAGCAAGGGAAGGTGAGCCTGCTAGTGCTGCTGTGCATAGGGGTGAGAAGTATTATACTTTTCATCCTGGCACATCAATGGTTTTCCTGAACCATTTTTAATGTAGGTTTTTTAACACATTAAATTGCTGAACCATCAGCAGAGAGTACATTTCAATAAAAAGATTAACAATGCACCTATATTATCAGGAGATGAATACAAAGGCTCAGGGCTCATGATCAGAGCGGCCTCACTTAATAACATCACCTGTCATTGGTGTGGCAAAAAGGGGCATTACGAAAACAAATGTTAGAACTGAATTGATACTATACCTAAAGTTAACGTTGCTCTCAAGAATGGAAAAGAGATGGACTCAGAATAGGACAGGTGGAGCAGAGACGGAATGCTCTACTTCCACCAACTATAATAAAAACATTCATCCTATTTCTTCTAAACTTTTTGTGGCTGATCCATCTAAAGAAGAACCTTTGCATTAAATCGTGGCCAAAACTATACAATTGGTTATGACCAGATCAAAAAATTGTCATAAACAAATTTAAAGTTTAAAGCAACTCATATTGAAGTGTCTAGCCATATGTCAATCAAATATCAGACCATAGAATTGATTTTAGTACTACCCCCTCTTATGTCTTGTCATTTCTAAAGGATAAACAAGTTGTTATCCCTAGGCAGACTCTGGCAGAAACTTTTATGAGATCTTCGCTTGACTCAAATCTCACTTGGACTGGCAGCTCTGAAACTATTCACCTAATAACCATTTTTGTTCAATACTATGAGTTTACTTTCGCCAAAATTGCTGCCAATAAGGTTTATGTTTGGGCTAATATTGATAGTGGCGTACCCATTAATATCTTCAGTACTAAGTTGGTAAAAAAAGTTGGGTATAGAACTAGATATTGCGCATGACTGAGAATATGGCACTGCAGGAGTACATACTATCAGAGATCTTGTGGCATACAGTGCTTTACCTATTATTTTAGGTATAATGTAGTGTCTAGGACCTGCCATAGTACTTCCAATAAAAACCATGAAATTTTAGTACAACATAATTTTATGAGATGATTTAGAGTAGGTATCAGCCATAAGTATGTCACTTTGACCATTCTTAGCCAGACCATTATGCTCTACTATACCAGGAGCGCGAATTAGAACAGAAAAACATTAGTCTGTTCATCAATCTAGGATTCAGAGATATATAACCTTTATTGCATACTCTAAGCAAGATAATAAGCTAAGTCATTAATGACACAGATCCATGAGTCCAAGGGCGTACCAATTAGGTTAAATAAGTAACTAGCCTTTTATTGAGAAAGCGGCAATTGACATGTTTGCAGGGTTTTAACACTTAATAACAGTGCTTCTTGTTTGATAACAAAGGCGTGATATGAGTTAATCAAGGTTCAGGTAAAACTGTGACCTTATTTACTTGATATGCCTAGTCAATCCGTTACCTATAATTAACTAAAACAATGCTAGTAAAATCTAGTAAACAAAAAACAAGTGTCTTAATTAGGGATATTATAATATATGTATAAGTGACTAGAAGAAAATTTAATGCCCCCTATTAGAAAATTTGAGAATCAGTTGCCATATAAAACCTTCCATTAGACATATAATTAGCATTTGACATGCTACCAGTCAGAACTTCCATAAATACAATATCAGAGTTGTGGAAATTGCGCCTACAAGTGTGGTAAACTAAAGGCTATTGAGAATTTAGCTTGATAGATCCTGGAAGTCTGATCTTCATCTTTATCTATAATAAAACTTTTAATTTACATAATTGCTATTTTGGAGCTACCTTCTTGGAAGCCTAAAAGTCATAAGAATAGCTACAATTGATCAAAAGCTAAGTTGGAGCCTTTTCTTTGGAAGACTAACAATAATTATTGGCGCTAAACAAAAAGATTGGTAGGAATGACTGATCAAGTAAAGCACTAGTACCAGAAAAAATGAATAAATCATACTTTGGTTCAGATCCCAATGCATCCCTATACTTAACCAGATTACCTTATTCCAACAGTTTTCTTATACAAGCCCCTCTACATATAACAAACTAGGAGTAATGGTACCAAACTAATTTAGAACATCACCTCTGACATGGCAGGTAGGTCCTTGGCATAGCTACCCGCGTTTTAAAGACAGCAGAGACCCAATGGCGTAATATATCGTCAAAAACTTAAACTGCAGAGCCCATAAAGTAATTATTCAGCACTTATTTTCATAAAATTGATGGCATTAAGACACACCTAAAATTAATTTGACATTTTGATATCAGTACAATTAATTAAATAGAAACTAACATATTACTTTGACATTTAATAGTTATCTTGAAAGCTTTCTAAAATTTTAGCATGTGCTCAATTTACAAGATGTTCATTGGAGGTCCAAAATAGTATAGGAGTCTAATGCTGACCTATTAATGTCATCAACTAGCCCAACCTAAAGCTTACCCAACTTATTAGGTCATCCAAAGATATGAGTGTCACAATAGCTAATCTTATTGCCATTTTCATTATTTCAGAAGGCTGGTCGCTTGGGAATCCATATTCTTCAAACTCAATTTTTTTTGAAAGTACTAGCGTAGGCAGAGGACTGTTATATTAATAATTTTTTTGTCAATTTCTCCACATATTGTAAGGGCGTAATTCTGGACTTTGTTTAAGAGCAGAATATAAAATTGGGGACAGACAAGCCCAACGCCCATGAAGTAATTCAAAAGGGAATTTACCCACTGAAGAATGATAGATTAGAATATAGGCAAAAGTTGTCATTAATAAATATGATACCCATCTGAAGGTTTACTAGCACAAGCTTCTTCAAGGTAGTGGCTAGAGTACCATTTATACTTCTGACCATCCCATAAGTTTCTAGATGATAAAATGTCATCAGTACTCCTCGTATTCCCACTAGCTCATTTTGTTTTGGAATGACATGTGTGGTAAAGTTTCTCTCCTTATTGGATAAAAAAACTTGAGGGCAAGTATGCCAATAGATCAATTGCTCCATTATTTACTTAGCAGTGCTTCTGGACTCTATTTTAGCTAGAGCACGCATCTCTGCCCAATGAGTTATTTGGTCAATAGCCACAAAAACATATCTGTTATTCCCAGTGCTCAGGGTCAAAGATCCTATCACTTTGATGAAGATCATGTGCCAAACAAACCAAAGATTCAATAGCTGGAAAGTGATTGCCTTCTTATAGGGATGATGCCTGACAAATAGCGCAACAAGCAAGATATTCTGTGACAACAAAATTCTAGGATTCATATAGTAAACTTTTGAGCCTGCTCTAGGGTTTTTAGGCCTCCATGTCCAATTACTTTACAAGCTGCATTGATAATTTCAGTACTACCAGATAGTTTGGAAAATAGCAAGGATTTTTCCCAGAAGATTTTAAAAATTGATCCTTAACAATCAATTTATTCCATCGCCTTGGTCTATACTAACTGAATTTCTGGTGTTTGGTCTATAATATTACAAGTAATTTTATTCTCATATAAATCTTCTGCTTCACTCTGCAGAACCATAGAGGGTGGCAACTGGGATACCTTTTCTGCGTTTTGACGCATTGTACCTACTCAGTGCATGATTTTAAAATCAAGATGCAGTAAATTTTGGGACTTATTGAGCAACCTCCCTACATGATCTTTTAAAGTATGTATCCATCTCATAGTAAAATGATCTGTCACCACAGTAAAATGGATTCCGTGGATGTATAAAAAATTGCTTACAGGCGTATATTACCACAATGCATTCCCACTATCACAAAAAATAGTTTTGCTCCTGCTTGTCTAAAGTACAGCTTGCATATGCTACAGGTTGTTTATTACTTAATCTTTCTACATGACTTGACGTGATGCCAACTGCCATTAAGGGTGCATCTTTTTAAATAACAAATGACCAATCAAAATTTGTACATCACAGTATTGGTTCCATCATTAATACAATCTAAGTGCATCAAAGGAGTTATTGGCTTCCTTATTCCATGTGAAGCCTTTTTTAGGATCATTTAAAAGGTGGAAAAGTGGCTTGTCAATGAAAAAAACTTTTAGTAACTGAAAATTAGGGCGAATATTCCAAAAGCTTACACATCTTGATTGTTTTTTGGTTGTGACATAGCCCAAATCGCCTCAACATTAGGTGTTTGAGGGTGTGATCCTTTGGTGTCTACAATAATATAAGTATTATCTATCCTTTTGTAAAGAAGTGGCCTTTGAGTTTTATTTTAAAATTTGATGTGAATAATTTTGAAACCTTTGAGGATTTTTAAGCTTTGTAAAAGTGTTACTAAAAATTGATATTTATCTAGGTAGGTAAAAATGCACGAAATTTTTAGATCTCATAACATGGTGTTCATTGTTTGTTGGAATGCGCCAGCACACTGCAAAGTCCTTGAGGCATCCGCATCAGTTGATATAGTGTGAAGCTAATAATGATTGCACATTTTTCTTGATCCTCTTTAAATAGGTCAATTTGCCAGTACCCAGATATAAGATCTATTCCTGAAAAGATTGGACCCTCCTAAGGCGATAAATATAATTATTTATCCTTAGTAGCGGCTATGAGTCCTTTTTTGTTATTTTATTTAGCTGACATTAATCTATGACAAGTTGTTTAATTTATCTTTCTTTTTCACAATCAAAATTATATTTTCCTAGAGGCAAGAAGATGGAACCAATAACAATGGGAGTATATTTTGGCGACTTTGTTGGTAACTATGGCCTCACTTTCCTGCAAATGTCTAATTGGCTGCATACAAATTTGCAGTTGTGTCATGATAGTGGCAAGTTTAGTATATATTAGCCTGTCAGTAAGGGGTGCCGAAGCATCCAAATTGCAAGCCCAAATGCCATAGGCACTGTTTCTTGAATGACATTAATTTGAGATTAAAGCAATTTTGCTATCAAGTGCCAATAGTTAATAAATATGAAAATAACACAGCAACGAACCAGGCTATCATGGCCCCAGGGCCCACGGTTTGGGAGTATGGAAAAATTGGATCAGGTTGGGTGGTTTGAATTTCGTCATTGTAAAAAAACAATTTTGGAAAAATGGGATTTGATTAGGATATTAAAAGTAAAAAATTAACCCATCAATTTTCTCAGTGTGTTACAACTGCTTAAATAGATGATTGATTTGGGGAATAGCTTAAAAAACTCAGGATTGGGGCCCTCAAGATTTGACCTAACATGGAAAACTTTGAGTGAAATGAGGGAAAACCGAATTTACTTTGAACTGACTTTGAAATAGTCAGCGGCAGGCTGAGTTGGTGTCAGTTTGACCTCAGGTGCCTAAATTTCAGGTTTACCACGTTTCTGAAGGTTAACGTGATGATGTCTCACCTGACAGGAAATGGGAACCTCCCAAGGCCACCTCACATAGGGGCAATCCCAAGAGGTCTGAAATGGGTTTGGATACCCAACCCACCTGCACCCAGTCACTTTGGCGTCCATTTGGACAAGCAAGATGCATCAAATGACAATTTCAAATCTTGAGGGGAGAGTTTTAGTCTTGCGGTGACTTTTGCTGATGACTCAACATAAGGACATTTGTCATAGAAGGTACATTCCCGTTGGGATTTGTTCCCAATGTATTTGAAGTAAGTTTCAAATTGGTGACAACATTCCCCAATGGCCCATAGCCATTGGTGAGTTAATTAAGAATTCAACACTGGGCACATTCTTCTTGGAGTTACATGCCCGGTGGGCTTTGTCCCAAACGTTTTATAGGCAGGTTTAAACTGGCAACAACATTTCTCAAAGGCCTGCTGCCATTGGCATGTTTTGAAAAGAATTCAACACATTATTCTTCATTTATTGAATGTGCAAGCCTGTCAGGCCTTATTACTGAGGGTTTAGGGCTTCCAGGCCTTGATTTCAAGGGCTTGTTGCCATCAGCTTCTTAAGAATCTATAGGCCCATGGGGGTGCCAACTTTTAAGGATTTCAGTACAAATTTTCTCAATTCACCGTACTAATTTAGCAAAGCAATTGTGGGAACAGGGGGTGGAATATTATAAAGGGAGATCTGTCACTCATCGCTTGGTTGCCACATGGGCGAGATCACCTTGTGAGACAATAGGGACAGCTTCCCTTCTTGGACTCTTCTTTGTAGAAAATGGGAACACCGCCTAGCCCGAGAAGAGATGATGCTCCCCCAGACTTACAAGTTGATCCTCAACATTAAAATTATGAACTATACTGTTGTAGCGCATGAGGTCATAAAAATCTTGTGCAAAGACATCAAAATTATTCAATGAAATTTAAGGACTCAGTCCTTCTGCTCCTCTGAGATCCCTTACTGTTTTAATTAAATATAGCAAAAATTGCCTTGGAGTTTAAGCCATCTGGCAATCCAATCTTGTTGAGCTGGCCAAATTCATAAGAATTATGAAAATTCAGTAGTAGGAATTAAGTGATAGTAGGCCACTTTTTGATTATGTTTTATTTGTATTGTCCTATCCAAATAGGGTGGCGACCAGTATCTAAATTTTTCCATGCCCAGGTATTATAATCCCAGGTACAACACCGAGTTTAGTTTTACCTCTAAGCCATGGTGCAAGGACTTCAGCATACAGATATTAAGGTTTCTCAATGCAAGGTCAGTTTTATGATACACTGCTCTTTGGAATTAACAACCATTGGCCTTCTAGCCATTAAGAAAATTCTTCAACATTGTTAAATTTAATCAAATGGCTTCCAAGATGTCAACAAGTCTTATAAAACTACAATGGAATGATCCCATCTGCATATGTCCAACTTATTCAATGCTCCTCTTACTCTAGGGTAAATCCCATTTTCAGTTATAAAACAGCGGCAAAGTTTGCCCTAAAATTTTGAGAATATTCTCTTGAAAAATTACACCAAAGCCCATACTGTCACATGAAGTCAATTCCAATTAAGATCTGATAATTCTGATTGGGTAAAGCTATTGCTAGTGCTGTGACTTTAATTGATTAAAACTATAGAGGCAAAACACTATACGCTCCCCTAGAGTAGTAATTTACAGGCTCACTGTTCTGTAAACCTTATGATGGTCCACATCTGGTGCAACCCTCTATTTTTCACTAACTTTTTAGAGACAATGTTAAATGGAGACTTACTGCTAAAGATGACTTGAAAAATTACTTGGTTTACCCAAATATCAGCATAAGTGCAATTAGAATAAGAGGAAGCATTGTAATTTGTAAAATTTCGGCATCTTTAGCTGAATAAATAAAAAGCTTTTCAACTACAATAGGGAATCTCTCCTTAGTAGCGGCCATTAAAATTAATATGTAAACATCATCTAAGGCACTGCTATAGGTTACCATGCTTTTTGAAAGGCTTAAAGGATGCTTCACGTATGGGCGCCCCCCTTTTCAATAATTTAAGGCTCAGTTACCTTTGATTGTGAATGAGTAACCACATGTAAGTCATCAATTATAAAAACTAGTGCTCCATACGTTGTTCAGATAAATCAGGCGGGATTTAAGAACAGGCGGAAATATACTGTCACTGGTCTATTGCTCCTAGTCTTTTCCCAAATAGGAAAATTTATTGACAGTAAGTACAATTGTATTGATCTTGTCCATTTTATTTCTGCACCAGTTTGAAACATGACATGCCTTGCCGCACTTGAAGCATGTGACTCAATTTCTTACATTGGCCATTTTGGGTTTCTACCACAAAGTATAAATATACATTGTTGGCTGGATTGGCTTTCTGGTAACTTTTGTTAAGGGCATCAAAGGTGATCCCACAAATTTGTAAGAACTCTACTATCTTTGCGGTTTTTGTTTATCAATTCAAGACTGAGATTGTGGCATAAATCAAATCCTTTTGGGGCCAAAGTGCTGCTTTCATTGCAATATAAACATCAAAATAAGTCAATGCTACTGCCCCAGAGAGTCTTTGAGCTTCTTAATAGAACTTGTCAGCAAATGTCAAAAGAGTGTCTGTAACTCTCTCGTTCTCAGCAAGGTGATGTGGGATGCAAACCCACATTTCTAGGAAACTAGCCATTAGGAGAATGGGAAGGAAGGCACCTTGAACAGTGCCTGTGCAAAAGGCACCCCACGCAAGGGTGTAAAGCGCAACATAAAGTACCAGGTAAGACAGGTTTATCACAGCTTGAGTGGACCCCAAAGGGGAGTCCATAATCAAATGTAACTTAACGTCAGGGGCTTTGGGTGCCTTGATCTGGAGGGGACCTGGGCGGCCCAAGGGAGCACCTGGGATTTTTGTAAATTGTGATAAAAGGTAGTGGCCTACATAGTTGGAGACCTCCCCAAAGAGGTCCACCACCAAGTTTGCCCAAGGAACCATGGGTAAAAAACGTAAAATAACGGGTAAATTTATTAAAGAAAAGTTGACCAACAAGGAATGTTGGTCGCAAAAACATATTTAAAGTGGGCTGGGGAAATTCAGGTTCTGCAGAAGTGCGCCCAAGCCTTGATGCTCCAATAAACAGACGCTTCCATCCATTTTAGTAAAATACACTGAAAGTGCCTTCACTCAAGTAATCGATTGAAGCCATATTTTACTCAAGCTCAAAATTTCATAACTTGAGCGGGACTCAAACCCTTGCTCTTTAATCAACCAAATCGAACCATCTTCATTTATAATGTAAATCGTTCATTTTAGTGCCTGGGCCGAGATCAGAGGCTGGGCATTTTGCACCCCATTAGTATCAACCTGGGCATGCTTGGCTTGCACCCAGCGTTGATCTAAGGTGTGTTTCAGGTCAGGAAGAGCCTGAAGTTTCACCTTCTGGGCCTCCTGTCGCCCAGCCTTGTCTTTAGCATCTGTTCCTACTATAAAGTCATTTAACCATGACAGCAAAGGTATCAAATGGTCTCATCATTTTTGAAAAGGATGTACAAGAACTATTACTTCTGGTTAGCGACGTGTTCAGGGCAGCTAAACTCACCCCAAATTGCATTCTTTGCCTCCATATAAATCTACTAATTTGCAGCTAATATTAAGCAATATGAGACTCTGAATTTTAATGTCAAGTAAATTGATCACGTTAATCACCTTTTTGGAAGTCCACAAATACTACTATGGTCATCTCAAAAAGTTTAGAGAACGCAGGTCCATTATTCTTTTAGAACCTCAGCAACTATGGAGTTGGCAGAAATTTCACATCCTCAAGGGGATTGTTGCTGGTATTTCCTCTCCAGTCAGAAGGTCTAGATGAAGATTTAGGATGCTGTTCCTGGATAACTTCCAGGTTTATAAATTCTGTCAAGGTTCTGATATGATTGGATGATAAGCTATAGTTCTGTTGGATCAAAAATTAGATTTGAGGTGAGCCTCAAGATTGAGCAATTGTCATGTCAATGTGAATTGAGTTCATAAAATAAATAAATGTTTGGTGAATTGAGGGAATTCTGCCAAAATCTCAATGTTCAAATATAATCAATAGATCGTAGCAAAATGGGGATTCACTAAGTGGAGTTTGTTGAATACAAGAAATAATTCCAAGGATTATTAGTTAAGCTGAGAGTGAGATGGGGGTGGTTTTTACAAAGAAAGAGAGTAGTAGTAGGAGTAACATAATTAGCCATTAAGTTGATTATTAAATAAAAGGTATCATTGGGGCAATAGCTCCTTAATAATTAACTTTATTATTATTTTTATTAAGGGCCAGTGATCCTCATATTGCTTTTCCGTTGCTCAGTGGGTTTTACCCTGTGCGACCAGTTCAGTGGAATCAATCTAATATACCAAAAGTTAACAGTGATGCTCACTATAGGGGCCCATTAATCAACTTATTAAATATCTTCATAATTGCCACTCAATGATGCAACTGATTCCCCTTGATGGGGTATAGCCCCTAATTTATTGAGTTGTCTCAATACGCGGAACTGAAGCTTGCCTTGGATACACTGCTTCAGGCTCAAAAAAATGCTTTTTTGCGAAATAAAAATATAACAGATCAGCTCACCAAGGTTTTTCACTAACTGCACCTGGTGGGGGCCAAACAAATAAGCTTGTTGACCTTTTAGGTGACACTAAAGAGCATCTAGACTGTGAAGAACATAAATCAAATGAGGTTTTAGGGAGGGAGAGGTCTGCAGCGACAAGCTGCCCCTATTTCATCATGATGGAAACATACAAAGGTTTTTAAGCGGTTTGAATTCACTGTAAAGGGGGCTTCCAAATGCAGAAAGCTAAACTGTTGTTATCCGCTTTGGATGTTGCAAGTGCTGATAAGGTCATATTTTACCTTAAGTACAGTGCAGTAGCGTATCATGAGATGAAAGAGACTGTGATCCATTAGTTGGGTGGCAAGGCAAAAATGGCTAAGAGAAAGGCAGACTTTTTGACAATATTTTTCTAAAAGAATAAATCCTTGGTACAGTTTAAAGAGAAGTTTATTGCGGAAGCTCATGTATTGTTGGGAGCTAATAGCTTATCTAATGAGGAGGTGGGCATAACAATGACGGCGGCTGTCAAGCCATATCAAGAACTTTATAAGGCTGTGTCATACTTTCTTGATGAGGACGTGAAGCTACTAAGAATCGTTAGTCATTTGCACTATCTATACACCACTTTTAGTGCTCCTAATGTGGAATGGAAAGCCCCTGCAACTGCTACTGAACCCCGCCAGTATTAAAGCAGCAACGACTTGGGTATAATATGTTGGGAAATACTCGACCCCTTAACGCTTTGGCAAGTCCTTTCTGCCCCCATTAATATCAACCAGCTTATCCTCAGATGAGTTACAATTCCTCAGTTAATTTCAGACCTGGAGCTATGGGTGCGATGCAGAGATGAGTGACTTTTACAAATACTTGTTTCTTGTGAAGCCAATGAGGGCATTACGCAGCTAGATGTCTAGGCAAACTGAATGTCAATGCAGTACCAGTTGCCCTGAACAAACAGGGAAAAAATTTGAGTGAAGTAGAGATTGGAAGCTTTACTTTAACTAACTCAAATCTACTTGTCCCTGATGATTCTCACAGGTCGCTTTGTGCCATACACAATACTCACCTCAAAGATCAATATATAAACAAATTACCTATTATATATTGGCCTCAAGCTGATGAAGAAATCCCATTAACGCAGACATAGAGTAATGCGAAATGTACAAAATCCATACACCTGGAAAATCCTTGAGCAGAATGGTATAGTTGACGCGGAATCATCAACCCATGTCACAGCTCTAGAGTGGGTAGAAGTGGCAATTCCAGTAAAAAAATTGCTCAGGAGTATCCACATGTTGGTGCTGGTATTCTCAATTTTCTGAATAACCAAAAGTCCTTGGATGTTTATGTATTAAACATCCATGATACTTCTAATTTGGAATGTACATACTTTGACATAATGTTCAAAATACCAAAATCTGGGTGATTATTAATACTGGAACCCCCATCAATATAATAACCATCAATCTCGTAGCTAAGCTTCCACTAAAGCTAGATGTAGATCACAGTGTAGTGTATGGGACCGCGGGATCATAGAGCACTGTGTCAGAGGGGGCATATAGCGCTTTTCTTTGAAGGTTGAATGGTTGGCACATCTGCTCCAGTGGTGGTGTTGCCTAATAATAACAATGATATGTTGATCGGCTCTGCATTTATGCAGCCCTTCAGGGCTGTGGTCAATATGGCGGATGAAATTATCAATATAATAGGACAACAGATTCCCATCTATATTTCTTACAGCGGAATCCCAGAAGATCCAATCTGCTCAAGTCAATTTAATCTCGAATATAGTGGTGGGGTGATTCCTGTACAATATTGGTGGATGAAGCAGAGGACCCAAGTCTCCCTACACAGTTATATGAGTACAATGGTATTGCACTGTGAGTGGTGAGTGCTTTAAGTCTACCTTCTGGGCATCAGGTCATTATAGGGATGGAGCTCAAAATAGATATCCTGGAAGCTTAAATATGGTGAGATTATGGGGCCCTACTAGCAATTGTGACTCAAATCCCATGTGGCTCCTGAGCTCCTGTTACCAGGGAAGGGTGAAGTGAAGGTGTTGATAGAGAACCTGAAGAGGGAGTCTATAAAGGTTCAGCGGCATCAAGTGGTGGCTTATTTGGACCTGATTCCTGTTGATGATATTCACTGGATACACAACTTTGGTTCATGGGTTATATTGAGCTACCATTAAAAGCCTCATCTGGCATAATGACCTTGGTCCCTCAAGAGGCTCTAACTGGCCTGTTGGAGGATCAAAAGGATAGGTGATGGGTCTGTTTGCGATATACCAAAGCATCTTTGCAGCTGACAATCACGACTTAATATGTGAATGCGGGTTGTGCATCAAATTGGACTTGGGGGATTACCCTACTATTTGATTATGTCCTATTTTTCTCTCAAATGCAGCGGAAGAAGTTGTATCCACTGAAATAGATCAATTGGCGGAACAGGGAATGTTAGAGTATTTAAAGAGTCCCTGGACATCCCCAATGCTAATTGTCAAAAAGAAAGATGGCATCAGTCAAGTAGTGATTAATTATCAGAAGCTTAACAGCATTACAAAAAAGAACTATACCTGCTTCTTTTTATTGATGATGCTTTAGATTGGTTAGGCGGTGCCAAATATTTCTCTGCTATAGACTTGATATCAGGGTACTAGCAAATCAAGTTGCAGGTGGCTGAACAAGAGAAGTGCGCTATAATCACCTTAAAAGGGTTGTTCCAGCCTACACATATGCCACAGGGTTTGTGCAACGCCCTGGCTACGTTCCAGCAGGCTATGGACACTATTTTGGGTGATTTGAAACTGTCTTGCATTCTAGCCTAACCTGACAATATTAATGTGTTATTTTGGACATTTAAGGATCATCTTACTCACTTGATACAGGTGTTCTGCCAACTCACTGAAGCTAACATTAAAACTAAGCCCCACAAGTGCCACTTTTAAGGAGCAGTTAGAATACCTCTGGTTTGTGGTCAACTTCAAAGGGCTTAGTCCTCAGCTGGAAAAGGTGGAAGCTATACACAAGATTACTTGGCCGGGTAATAGGCATGATATTCTGGTATTTTTGGGGATGGTTGGTTACTACTGGCAGTTCATTCCCAGCTTCAGTTGTATCAGGGGCTCCACTCTTTGAGCTACTAAAGGAAAACGCTACCTTTGATTGGATGAAACGATATCAAATTACTTTTGTTTCTTATGAACTGCGTTGGCTAGCGCACCTGTGTTACACTATCCAATATACAAAGAGAAATTTATTGTACAAATGGATGCTTCCCTTTCTGCTATATGGGCCGTGTTATCCCAAAAGGATGATGATGTTGTGGAGCATCCCATTGCATATTGTAGCCAACGTTTAACAAGCCCTGAACGTAATTACACCGTGATCAAGAGGATGTGCTTAGCAGTGATATATACATTTAAACAATTCTGAGTCTACCTCCATGGGGTTAGATTCAAAGTGGTCATGGACCATGCACCCTTGCAATGGATGCAGAATCTATTGGAACCTGAATGATGGCTCATGCGATGGGCCCTGAAGCTCCAAACATATAACTTTGAGATTGTACACTGACCAGGGGCGAAACACCAGAATGTAGACTGCCTTTCCCAATTACCAACGGTCGCTATTATAGCAGATTTGGCAGACATCATGTACAAGAAGATGATTGTGGGAAAATATCACAATGAGCTGCTACAGGTGATCAAAGTGCTGGATGGTCTGTGACAGGATAACTTTGTGAGCTTTGGGAACTGTATAAACAGATCGGCAAATTGACGCTAAGTTTCCCAAAACCTTCCAATAGACCTAAAATTATTATGGGTAATCATAGAGAAGTTGGTCATGGAGGGTTGCAAAAAACGCTGGAGTTCTTATAACTCCATTACTATTGGGAGACTGACTATGCACTACGATGTGCTTAAAATAGTTAGATGTTGTCATCAGTGCCAAGTGGAGAAATTATTCCACTGGAAGACCACCTACCAGCTGGTTAAGCCTCATTTTGCATGGCATACATTTTATCTTGATGCGGTGGGGCCTTTGCCAACAGTCTCAAACTGCTCCAAGTATATAATAGTAGCCATTGACCATTTGACAAGATGGGTGGAAGCAGGGGCAATCAATAATTTAAGGGCTTTCACCACTGCCAAGAATTCCTGGAGTTTTAAGCAACATGGCTGTCCACAATTTATCATTGCAGACAATGGAACCAATTTCACATTGCATATCCAGCAAAGTTGAATGAATTAATGACAATTCGCGGGGTCTGTACTACATACTACCACCTTGAATCTAATGTAAAGGTAGAATGGGTCAACAGAACATTGGTAAATATTCTACACAAGTTTGTAAAGGATCAATCTTTGGAATGGAGTACCCTATTATCCTCCACTGTCTTAAAGTACATTAGCTACCACTCCACAACCTGAAAGGTTCCTTATTAGCTACTTTATGGAAGACATCCAGCGTTGCCAGTATTTCTTTATTCCTATGTGGAGGATACTTGCTTGTCAATCCCCAAAACTATTTTGTCTTCCTTAACAGACACGCTGATTACATAATAAATCAAAGCATATTATACTAGTTTAGCCAAGAAGATCTGGGATCAGGTGGCCAACCAAGGTAGATGCAGTAGCCTTCCACATTTTGGGGTAGGAGATTTTGTATAGTTTCATGACCAACATGGGTTGAGAAGAAGGAACAAGCTTGCCAGTATATGGATTGGATTGTTTGAGATTATTGAGAAGACTGGTGTCAACGCCTACACCATTAAGGAACCTTTGGCTTGTTGGATTATCAATAAAGTACATGTGAAGCTCCTTTGGCCATATAAGCAATATGGGCTTATCATCCAGTCAAGGGGGTGGGTAATGTCAAGATTCTGATATGACTGGAAGATATGCTATAGTTCCATAAGATTGTAAATTATATTTGAGGTGAGCCTCAAGGTTGAGCAATTGATATGTCAATGCAAAGTGAGGTTGATCAAAGGAATAATGGTTTGGCAAATTTAGGGAATTCCAATAAAGTCTCAATGTTTAAATGAAAATAATATATTGTAGTAAATGGGGATTTACTAAGTGGAGCGTGTTATATCCGCTGAGGAATTCTAAGGATTTCTAGTCAAGCATGAGAAAGGGGAGGATACCTCAGTGGTAGAGTATAAACCCTCTACCACTGCCTCCCCAAGTTTTAACCCCAGTATATGAACTTTGGGTAGGGGATGATTATAACTGTGTTGGCTTTGAGCACCAATGTCCTGAACTGAGATAGCGAATAGCAATGGCGGTCCATGGATTTCCTGGCCTATCATACGCCATGCATGGAGGTTATCCAGAGTTTATCCTCCTTTCTCATTTTCTTCACTTTTCTTCATTAGTGAGGTATCATCCCCAGGTTGGCCCACCTCAAATAAAAATTTTAAAAATATAAAAATATTCAATCATGAGCGTTAGAAGGGGAGGGTTTTTTACAAAAAAAGAGAGTAGTAGGAGGAGTAATGGAAACAGCCATTAAGTTGATTATTAAATAGAAGGAAATTATCAGGACCATAGATCCTTAATAAATAAACTTTATTATTATCATCAAGGGCCAGCCATCCTCAAATCGCTTTTCCATTGCTCAGTGAGATTTACCCTGTGTGACCAGTTTGGTGGAATAAATCTAATCTGCCACAAGTTAACATGTGCTTTTGCAGGTTTTGTAGCTCAATTCATTTGGGTATCATCACCAGATGAGGACTATCTTTAAACAGTTCTGATCCGCCTTTATGGTCTCATTGACTTGTCATGCGGTTCTTACAACTTAGATTGATGATTGGTTACTGTTTTCTCCCATTTCTTCTGGCTCAATTTCCATACCTTCAACTTCTGATTCTTTTGCCACATTTCATATAGCTATCTATTAAGTTGAAAAGGTTTGTCAAGAGTTTTCCTGAGGACTACATTAACATCATGACTTGATCTTTCGTTTGATCAGATTAAACCATTTTTAGTATAATAATATCTGCTACATAAACTCTGTCAAGAATTTTCTTTGCTTAATGGATATAAAGTCCAGGTTCTGAGCTTAAAATCCTGATATTAAATCCAAACTCCCCTAATTTCAGCCTAGTTCAAAGTCTTCTTCTTTCTGACAAGTAATTGCAGTTTCATGAAGCTGTCATTTGCACCTTTTCTATGCTTAATGAGGTAATGTTATGACTCGTACACTTTACATAGGTCTCCATCCCAACGTACTCCAAGTCTACTATTTTGAAGTTCTTCCCTCATCTGCCTCAACATAGTCAGTTCCGTCTTCACAAGATGGTTTACCGCTTATAATGTTGACCTTTTTTCTAAAAGATAGCTTCAACTCAGAAGAGCCCCTGTAGTAAGCACCACTTACTGAAAAGTGACGCCTACACAGGTTTGCAGGGTTTTTAACACTTAAATAACAGTGCTTTCTGTTTGATGACTGGAAGCATGATCTGAGCTAATGAAGGTTAAGATACAACCATGACATTGTTTACTTAATAATTAAGACAATCCGTTGCCTATAAAAAACTTAAATTGTCTTAGATAATCTGATAAACAAAAAAAGATTTCTTTATTAAGATAATAGTTCATATATATCAATATACGTGACTCATGGCAATTTAATGCCCACCTATTAGAAATTGTATGCTTTGGTTGCTATAGAATAACCTTACTTTTATTAATTGACATGCACAATTTAAAACGCTTTTGGTCCAAACTTCTAGCAACATAATAACAAAGTAATGGCAATTGCGCCCATAAGTTTATTAAACTAAAGTATATCATGGATTTTGCTAATAAGTACTAGAATTCTGAATATTAAGCTAGCCATAATTGTCCCTTGCTCAACATAATTGCTAGTTTCAGAACTTCCTTATCAGAACCCTAAAAGCCATCAAAATAATTACAATTGATTGAATGATAAGTTGGAGCGTTCTCCTCAGAAACAAAAATGACTAGCATTAATCAATATAATTGGCATCTATGCCCATTCAAATAAAGCACTAATATCAGAACATGGTTTAAAGCGTAAATTGGTAAAAACCCCAAAAGCCTTGGACTTGGTGTTTGCAGTTACTATTCTTGACTGGGTTAACATTTACAGATCATAGAAGAGCTATATGGGGTAATATACCACCTTTAGTCCAAAGCTCATCATGAACTTAACATAGTTCCTAAAATAATTTTCCAGGACATTAAAGAGTTTGCATCCTCTGCGCCAATATGCAAATTTAGTAATTCTTCATCATAAATCACCAAATTATTACCTATCTCCACATAAACCCCATTATAGAGATTACTTACTCTCATGAGTTTGGCACCCTGGATATACTAGGGATTCCTAAAGCTGATATATGTTATGTCCATAAACTTATTACTGTGATCAATTTGGGAAAATTAAAGAACAAAAAGAAAGAACCAAGTATAAATATTAATTTGAGAATTATTGTGAAATTCTTGTTAAGAATGATATTGATCTGAAGTGCACAAGAGGCGCAAACAACACTATAGACACTGGGGATCATGTCCCCATCATATTTAAGACCAATTAGATATTCTAGGCAGTCGAAAAGGTCATTCCAAAAGATAGAAAGGAACTTCTTCACAGTGGTATTATGTACTCTCAAAGAGTCTGTGGCTGCTCTAATTCTGTTTATTAATAATAAAGACAAAAGTAATAGGATAATTATTGACTATTGGAAGCTTAATAACATTACATAGAAAGACTCATACTCTCTTACAGATTGAAGATGCCTTGGATAGGCTTGGTGCGCAATATTCTTTTTGGGGATGAAGTTTTTTAAATGGGTATTGCAGATTGACATGAATTAATCTGAGCGCGAAAAATTCGCTTGAATTACTCAAGAAGGGTTCTTCAAAAAATGAGAATGCTCTAAGGACTCTGGAACTCTCCAGCGACATTTCTAAAGGGCTATGGAAACAATCCAAGGAGATCTTAAGCTGTAATGCATAATTGTATATCTAGTCACGTCAGCATTTACAGCTTAACTTTTGACGACCATCTGGAGCATTTAGAATGGGTCTTAAAAAGATTAGAAGCTGTAAACTTGAATTCTATTCCCAGGAATGCCAGTCCTCTAAGGATCAGCTGGAGTACCTTGAGCTCATTATTTATAAGGAACGTATTTGCCCACAATCAACTAAGCTAGAGGCTATTTATGTAATGATGAGACCCAAATCCAAATGATAATCTCAAGTCTTTTTGCATATAATTGGCAATAAATTGCCAATTTAGCTGAAGATGGAAGAATTTTTTTATTTATTTACTAAAGGATAAGGTTAGCTTTGATTAAAATTCAGTCTTCCAGAAGGCATTTGACCAGTTTTTAGGCTTTATTGGTTGCTCCACTACTAGGATATCCTGATTTTGACCAAGAATCTATCATTCAGATAGATGCTTCCTTAACAGCACTAAAAGCAGTATTGTCCCAAGTTGGTGAAGATGTCAAAGATAATTCTGTAGCCTATGCCAGGAGAACCTTAAACCTACATTATAGAAATTATATTATAATGGAAAGGGAATGCTTGGCAGTTATATATGCCTATGAGCATTTCTGAGTCTATTTATACAAGGCTTATTTTACCATGATTAATAACACGCGTCTCTAAGTTGGATCAATAATCTAGAAGATCTAGAAGTATTCTGGCTTGCTGGGCGCTCAGCTGCAGTCTTATGAATATACTATTAAGCATTGAGCTCTTGCCAAGCATCAGAATGCTAATTGCTTGTCTCGTCTGCCAATTGCAGCAACTTTTACTCAATCTGCGGACGAATTACTCTAAAAATAGCCAATGAAGTATTTGGAGATGAGCCCAAAACTGTATAGAAAATTCTCTGCAAGTTGAGACAGAATACTCACAAAAAATGTAGTACTATTCAATATTATTGATGTGATAATATATTTTCTCCTCTAATTTTGGCCCAAACAGCCATTATTTTGCCACCCATAAGGCCACCAGACATGAAGGTGTTGAAAATACTAAGGAACAGCTTTATGCAAAACTACTATTGAACTTTGATGAACTTCAATATACATAAATCTTAAGCTGTTGCAAAGAGTGCCAAAGAGTGAATAATTTTTAAAAAGTACCTTAATCAGATTGATTGGCCAAAATTAGCCTGGCATACAGTTTCAATAGATGTGGTGGGACCTCTCACAATTGGCAACGCAAAAGCCAAATATTATCTTGTTAATTGTACACCTAACTAAATGGGTTGAGGCCAGAGCTATTTAAGATGGTGGGGCATCAACAACCTTTAAATTTTCCTTGAGCAAATTTTTCATTGGCATGGATATCTGCAATTTATCTTTATGGGTAATGGTTCAAACTTTACAAAATTGTCCTCCAGAAACTCAATGAACTTATGGGATTGCAAGGTGTTCTTTTGACCCCCTATCAGCCCTGAAACCAATAATGCAGTAAACAAGTTGATAGCTTTTGTGAACATTCTCAAAAAGTTACCTATCCAAAAAGCCCTTGGAGTGGAGTACACTTCTCAGTTTGGCCGTGTTCACATACTAACACTCATACCACTCAGCCACAAAAATGTCTCCATTTCAACTCCTTTTTTTAGTACTAGATCCATTTCAACTACTTATGGGAAACATAATGGCTTGCCGCCATTTTGTATATCTGTTCTTTAACCTCACAATATGACACATTTACATTATTTTAAGTAGTTTGTAGAAACTTTAAATAAACTTCAAACCCAGGCCTTTGATAATAGCCTCAAACTCTGAAATGCCAGCATGAAAAAGATCAGAAAAGTCATTATAATCTTCCCAAATTTTTTAAATTTATTTGAGGTATGATGACCAAGGGACGGACATTACTGTAACAGAAACACCAAACAAACAAACCAAAAACATAACCAACCGCCCTAAACGAGCAGCGAGACAAACAAAAAATTGATAAAACAACCTACCAAGTGGAGCAGCGGTGAGCCGCTTATCCCACCATGGCGGAGGGGGAGGAAGATCAGGCGGATTATAATTTTGACTTCAACATTGAAGAGGTGGATCAATGAGAGCAAGAGTGTTGGGGCATCCACAGGATTAGGGTCAAGGTGAAATAGATAATTGTTGAGATTGTCATTAAAAATTTGGGCCTGGAGCATAGCCTCCATGAGTTTGGCTTGGATGTGGGCATCAGGAAGCTGAGCGAATTTTGTAATGTTGGCTCTGGTGATGCGCATGGTTGGAGAAAAATCTGCCAGTTCAGCAACATGCTTGACAGCGGTGGTGGCAGTTTCAGCTAAGCATTTGATTCCCTCTTTTGCAATATCAAGAAAATCAGGGGGCTTAGTGACATGCAGCCCTTCCTTAAATTCAATGACAGAGAGTGCCATGGCATTGCGGAGATGATGGCTTTCAGGTGAGGCCACTGTGGCCTCGGCAAGCTGATGGTCACTCAAAAAAAAGGGTAGCGGTGGGTTTGAGGACATATTTTTTGGGTGGGAATGGAGCATAGAATTCTGAATTCAAATAAGGTTCTAAATTAATTGGGAAAGTCAGGAAATGGGAAAATTTCACCAGATTTGGTCACTTCATCCAATAAGTCCTAGAGATTTTGGTTGATTTGGATTGATTCAGAGAGACGTGTCTGTGGTTGGGTAAGTTTTGGGTCAGAATTTTTCTGGATTGAATTTGGGTCCAAACCTCCTCCTGATTAGTTAGATTGTGAGAAAATTGGCCAGCATGGGTTTTGTTTTCAAGATTTTGATGATTCATCAAGTGCTCAGCTGGAGGGTTGGGGCAGCCAAAATCCCCACTTGAAAGCTTTAGGTGTGGCCTCATGGGTGGATTTGGCGGTTTTGCATTGTTTGAAGTGTATTGACATGCTTTTTAGAATGGTCCAATTCATGGCAGAGGGGTAAACTGTGCGGCCTTTGTTGATGCAAGCTTAAGAAGAGTGATCTGGTGCAGATGAGATATAGGCACGCGGTGGGATGTGCTGGGCTATGGTTGGCTGGTGGAGGGTAATGGTGGCCATTGCCCAAGGTGCCACTAGGCGCTCAGACTGCTCAGGACAAGGAAGTGGAGGATGAGGTCTGTGCCATTAGTGTACTGCCCTGACATCAACTCCTCATAGAGTGTTTGAGGGGAAGGTGTGAGGGAAGGTTTGCAAAATTCACCACAAGTGTGGTATTATTGGGGAGGCATGTATGGGTGGTAATGTGTGTGTTTCTATAAATTAAGGGCGTTGCTTCTGCTGCAGCCGTGTCCTCTTCAGTGGGGAATCCAATATTTAAATATTCCTTTTAAGGTGGAAGTTGATAAATCATGCTGGTGTAAAAGGGGTCATTACCAGCTCAATTATTGCTGTCAGTACATGGGAAGAGACACCCATACTCAACACTGAGGCAAAAGAGAGTATTGGATCAGGGTAGGGCTAGAGGCAGGGGCAGGTTGGGTGGACTTGTGCGAGGTGCAGTACTAAGTCCCTTGGAGTGACAAATCAGCTAGTTGCATTTGGTGGGCTAGATGAGACAGTCCACATGCATTTGCCTGCCAGGCGGTAAACACTATCAGGTGGAGCACCGCTGCCCCACACTGGGGCAGCAAGTGGTGGATCCAAGGACATGAAATGGAAAGTTGGTTCAGTGAGGTGGCGGTGGAAAAATAACTGTTTTTTTCAAAATCGTGCAAAAGGGATGTCAAGCAGAAAGAAAAGTTTTTGAAGAACTTTTAGATGTTATTTTGGTTGATAAAACACCTTTTGTAATGATCATGGTTTGGGCTGAAGTCAGAAGTTAAAATGAATAGTGTGGGACCATTCAAGGTAATTGAGATAATTTTAATTTTTATCTACACAGTTAGGGAGAAATATTTTAGACAATTAACAAATGAAACCATGCTAAATTCTTAAAAAATCTAAACTTTGACTGATTAAAAAAGAAAGATTAAAAAATATAATAAATGGAAGATAAAATATTGATATGTTTAAATTGGAAAAAAGAATTATATATTTATAGCAAAATAGAAGATGTTGTAAAACCTTGAGAAGGAGGAATTGGCTCTGATTCTTTATCAATTTTAAACACTTCAAACCAGTCCAAATGCTGCATAACAGGAAACAGAGCCATGCTTATGTAAAGGCATAAAGGGATATATACTGGTAGCATCAGATTTTCAGAGAATAAGGGGAAGTGGAGGTATGAAACTGTTTATCATAAGTAGATCTAAGATAAAATAGGGCGGGTAACTTATTTCCTGAGCAGAAAATCCATATGGGAGTCAGTCCTGTATTAATAAACTTCAGGGGTCAATAATCAAGAACAATATATTTTCAACTGCCACCACTCAATAAGTTGTGGAACATGAAGTAACTGGCTAAAGGGCATCCTCTTGGTGGAATCTGCATGAGGTGGCTGAGCAAGGCCACCTTGGCAGATAATCTCTAGCATTGTCACTATAAAACTCCTGAAAAGTGGCCCTTAAGGCCAAGCAGAAACAAGCATCATGTACATCAAGGATGTTCAAACCCAGCGAAGAAGCATAATTGGGACGATTTCCAAAGGGGCAACTGACTAGGAATTAAACACCTCCTCACCAAAAGCTTTCACCTGAAGATGATCTTATGGGTCATTAGAAGTGTCCTCAGCCAAACTTTGCTGAAAAGAGCAAAAAAGCATTCAATTTTGGCCCTAGTTTCCTCCAGAGACTGGCCGCGGAAAAATATTTGCTGACCTCAAGTTTGACATATAGGCCTGAGGCATAGATAGTAATTAAGGACAAAAAGGTACTCAGTCAAGATATATTTTTATCTAAAAAAAGACCCAATTGAGAAGTTGATCCTCAGGGTTGAGGATGCAAACAATTGGTTCAGTATCTGAAGAAAAATTGGACCAAAAACATAGGCCATAAACCAAAAATCTTTCAAATGACCAGCAGGGGCTTGCTCAATATTCTCTTCCTCTGCAATAGTATCCAGCTAATTTAAGTAACTATGGTTGGTGCAGGAAGGATATGGCCAAGCTCTTATGCACACTTAGAGCTAAAAAAATTTGAAGCCTCATTAATCAATGCAAACAGGAAAATTGACATAATTATATAAGGGAAAGATTTCACCATATAATGGTGATATGCAGAGGATGTTTTATTACCAGAAATCTAAGAGAAAATCAAGAGACTCAGGGTTTATTCCAATAAATTGGGGGAAATGTTAAATTTTGGCGTTTGAATCAGAATAAAACCCTTTTTACAAATCTTTAGTATTTTTAAATTATTCCCATGATAATATTCCATGATCCTTCCTGATTTAACAGCATAATCTAATATAATAGTTACCTTGAAATCGCCTTAAAAATATTGCACACTTTATGATTGATGCTTATTAAACTATGATATAAGGAATTATGCCCAATTATGGTGCCGTTTGGTTATAAAGCTGTCTTATGGAATTAGCTTAACTTCACCTTCCAAATCAATACATTAACATTCTTGCATATAGGCAAAATAGTGGTGTTAGTAATATGAAATCATTGATTTATGAACTTTGATTAATCACCTAGGTAGGCGTAAAATAGTATAATGAGAAGTCTACAGGCGTCTTAATTAGGGATAGGCCAATTATCATATTTAACTATCTTTATCCCTAAAGACTGCTGTTTGTAATTGTATGACGAATTTCTAATTAGGGTGGTCTTATGACAATTTAGAACTGACTTAGAGCTGCTATTGCACCCAAAATCCTTATAATCTTAAGAATAAATTCCCTTCAATTAGTCTGATACAATTGTTCCAAATTGTTTAAAGGCCAAATTTACTTAAGAAAATTATTCATAGCCAGTGCCATGACCAGAAAAGGATTTAAAATGGTATTAATGAGCTCATATATGGGATTATTATGTCCAGGAGATGCCTGAGTGGTATAAAATACCAGCGCCTGGCAAGCCTAGAAAATACCATTAATGCCTTATAATCAATTTATTTTTTATATGTTCCATTTAAAACAATATTTATTAAGTAGTGATTACATGACAATATGTACTGAGAAGTACTTAGTTTTTTTACTGCCAAAGAAGTAGTCCAGATTATGTAGGAGGAATTCTTATTGCTTAAAAAGAAAGAATTTCTCATATTTTTTGAAGCCAATAGACTTATGTATGGTGAGCAAACAAGAGTTACTTGCCTTTTTCAAGGCGTACTTGAGAAGCTAACTTCCCAATTAGAACAGGGCTATCTTACAGATGAATATATATCCTCATTTAATCTTGTTTAGTATCCTAACCTGAACTAATGTCTAAAACATAGAAATGAAGTTAGCATCATAAATAATACTATTTCAAGAATTAAATTAAGCAGTAAGGGTAAATTTTCAACTATTCACTTGCAGTTTGAAGCTCACTAAGCTTTAGTACTTTAATAAACCTCCTGATATTTAGTACTCTTAATTGTATTGCATCTATGAACTTTGGTTTATTAATCAGGGAAACAATAGGGCAGTTAGCAATGGTATAAGTAGCGACAGAAGGATAAACCCTCCATTTTTAGTTTTCTGGATTTATATTGAAAAGCATCATCTGTTGGTCTAGTGTCTTACTGTAATAGACAGCTTCAACTCCAATTTTTCTATCAAAAAACAAAAAAAACAGCTGTAGGAAGGAGTAAATTCTTCAACAATAACTATTATAGCTATAAATCAACAATAATAATAGCAGCACTATTTTAGTAGTAAAATGAGTATTAATTATTAACTCAGCATCTGATGTGTAAGTCTATAATATAGTGAAACTTATTCTTAAAACAGTAGTAAATAAAAACAAATATTGGGCATATGATCTACAATCAAGTATGCTGATAAAAATTTAGTTACATTCTTTTTAATAATTCAAATAATTATTATATAAGGCTGATAAGTATTAGCAACTTTCATCAGCCCCATTATACTATCACCTGCACTAAAAAGTTTTCAGAGCTATATGTAACTCAGTTTAAGCATTTATGAACAGTTCAAGCGATTTTACTATTAATTCTACTTATTGCACTAAATAGTGTGTTTTCCCATCAAGTAAATTATGCATTGTAAGAACTCTTGTGACGTTTAAAAACTTATTTTTGAGGTACCCTACTCCTCTCATATAACAGATATATATTTATTTGGGTTACATTTAATAAAATAACTAAACTTGTGATATCTCAACATATCATAATAAGATTTTATCAGATAATCCATAAGACTTTTCTTTCCCGTTGCAATTAATAATTGCAACTGATTTAATTCATTACAGTTAAAGTTTGATAAACCGCATGGGGAGATGAATACATGTACAATGCTGAATAGGGGTGGTCAAGCATGGTGAAAGACACATGGTTGGTGTTCACATTGCCCAAAGTTAGAAAACGCCCTGGACACACCAGTGTCCCTGTTAAAATTAAAAAAACTACGGTGAGTATTTTGCCAGAATTTTTTGAAATGGCAAGCAAAGTGCAACCAGTATGTCAAAACTACGCACTCACAGCCACTATTGTCAGTGAAATTTGTGGTCCAAAGTTTTTCTAGACATAAATTTAACAGCTCTTTGGGAGAAGTTCTGCGGTGACCTTTGTACCCACTACCCCAAAAGTTGTGTATGTAGCACTGCACTCTTTGACTCATGGATGGTTAGACCTTGGGTTTGAGATAGCGCAAGCAGTGGACAGTGCTGCACAGGCGCTTGGTGGTCAATCTCACAGATGGTCAACAGGTGGTTGAAACCAAGTTCACACACTGGAAAAAATCAAAACAAGTCTTTGTTACTTTCATTTTTCTCCCCACGACCATTAAACGTGAAGTCCTTGAGAGCTATCTCCAAGCAGGTCTTCAAATATGGGGAATCTGCTCCTTTGAAATGCAAATTTTTTACTCATGCCTGAACTCAGCATGGGTAAGGCCATCATAATGATCACCAAATTCTAAGGAGTAGCTGAAGATTTGACTCATATTCCACACACTGCTAATCTCACAAATTAATGCAACTAACTCAACTATTCCATGTTAAAGTTGATAGTGCACCGCCCATCTGCACTCATTGTTGTGCATTGGCCATAAGTTACATACTTGCCCCACCAGAGAGGGATTTACACTGAGTGAGGCCTTATTGGAAGCAATGGGAGCTGTCCACTATGGGCCCACATTTGACTCTAATGTCATCTTCCCATGGGGTGACCAGGGGTGTTATACGCAGGTATTGGGATCTTTGCCCATATTCCCAGCCCGCTAAATACCAGGAATTGCTATGGGATAGTTCCCTAAGGCGAAGTGAATTGGAAATCAGTTGGCCCAAGTTTTGGAGTAACTAAGTTCAGGGGATTTTGGGATATTCGCCTGGTCATATCTGTCAGGGATTGATCCAGATGAATACTTGAGAACTCGTCAGGCGGAGTTGCCAATGAAATAGGGGCATCTGATGTGATTAACTATCATGTGTACCAATTGGGATCAGTCAGGTTTCATCACCGACTAATTGGGAATGAATAGAAAGTTGCAAGGTGAGTGATGCCACCTACAACTAGCAAATTGATCAGTTGGTGTGTGACCTGCCTTAATGGGTAATAAGTCCCATTATCTAAGCAGGTCGCTAGCCAAATATGGTTGGTTTGCTTGGATTGAGAGGAAAACGTTAGGGAAACGTTTTCTGAATCTTTCCATTTAGGTCTCAAGGATGTACAATGACAGAATCCTAGCCAGGATGGGGAAGACCATCACTGCCAAGACGAGGATGGGTGATTCAACGGCAATGGCTGCCGCTTCATCAAAGAGGTGTCAACTGAGGGTTAGATGACCAAATCCCCACTATAAATTACCTAAAATTTACTCCTAATAAACAGATAATTAGATCATATAACAGATATATAATTCTATAGTTGCTCATCCAGTATATAGTTTAAGTAGTAAACTATTATCAATTTTTTCATTGTGCTATTCTTCTCAAGGATATTATTGCTGTGTGCGATAATTGGACGACTCTTAGTGAAAAGAGTAAAGATCTGAGCTGAGATCTAGAGAAGAAGGAGAAACAATTAGGGATTTCTGCCATTGTGTGTTGGACCAAAGAGACTGTCACCAGGGAATCTCAGAAAAGATTGGGTTGGACAGAGCAAGGGAATGAATCCCTAGATCATGACATCTCAAGTATTCCTATTGGGAATACTGAACAAGTGTTGGTCCAAGATATAAGAATTCACACTCAACTACGGATAATAGTCATTATACTATTATCAAACTATAATCTAATATACTATACAACACAGATGAAGAGCACAAGAGACCAAACCTGTGCAGTAAAAAGATTACTAGGGTTGTTTGAATATAATAACCCCCAAGTAAATTTTTACAAATTAGATCTCACTACAGGGGTGTAGTTGTGTTAAATTATTTATAAGAATGTCGTACAAAGATGAGTTACACAAACTGTGGACGGAATTAGCCACTGTGAATAAGAATGCCTAAACTCAGTGGATCATCGGGAATTTGCAGTTTTTGAATAATGAGTCGCCAATGTGGAGGGAGGGATAGATAATGTTCCAAGCTTTGGGAACAAGTTACTTAGAAAGTAGCTTTGTTGAAGAAGGAAGAAGAGGACCTTGTTTGGGAGGTCTTATATCTGAAAACAGAGCAAGAAGTGGATCATGTTCGTTTGAGAAAATTCAGCGCAGATATAGAGCGACTGATCAAGCAGGTGGAGGAACTTAAAACTCACAAATGAAGTTGTGAGCCCAATACAGCAAGCAATGCCAAAGAAAGAAGCCCTCGCATGATACTTGGGAAGTTGAATACCCAAGGAACATGCCGCCTACTTTTGCTGCCATTTTAAAGATGATGCCCAAAGTCACTCCTCAAGTGATCTGAGTGGCCAAACCTAGAGAATAGGTCAGAGATAACTCGGAGGAATTTAAGGCAATGTCAAAATTGCTAATGTTCCATCAGGATTACACCCCGGCATTTTTCTGACAGTTTGATATGACCATGTATGGCTATGGGGTCAACAAAAGACGTTGACGGTCATTAATTGCCTAGACACTGACTGTCAGAACTTAGTGTTACCTCACCTGAGGGGGACTGTTAACTTTTTGGCAGATATGATCTATTTCTGCTGAACAAATTGTGCAGGGTTTAGACCACTGAGCAACGGCCAAACAATATGTAGATTTTGACCTCAATT
Organism: Massospora cicadina; assembly: GCA_022478985.1. Taxonomy (NCBI): domain Eukaryota; kingdom Fungi; phylum Entomophthoromycota; class Entomophthoromycetes; order Entomophthorales; family Entomophthoraceae; genus Massospora; species Massospora cicadina. Next base: position 31,787 of record JAKSZP010000103.1, read on the forward strand.
GGTGTAATAACTTAATATATATAAAATAGGAGGCAATCGCCCCAACTACACTATTTTTTATTTAATATAAAATATACAGCAGATCCTCTCTGCTCTCGCTCACTCTTCTTCTTCTACTAAAAAAACCTCCCCCTCAATCATCTAATCCTGCTTATATTGTAACAATTTTGGATGATATTACTTACACAGCTTGGTAACTCAACTCGCTGTATCTCATTGGTTTTGTTAAATCAACAATCCAATATTGCCTCATTTTGAAGCGCTTAAATTACCACTACCAGTTTGATTCTGGCGGATCTCCTTCATTTTGCTGGATAACCTCAAGCTTATTGTCTAGTCATATCAAATTCGCAACATTACCCCCTCCTTGACTGGACAATAAGGATACTATTGTTTGTACGGCCGGAGGAACTTTGCATGTACTCAGTTGATTATCTGACCACCCACAGGTTCCTTAATGGTGTAGGCATCAGCCCCGGTCTTCTTGATGATCTCAAATGGTCCACTCCATATGTTGGCAAGCTTGTTCCTTCTTCCAAACCCATGTTGGTTGTGAAACAGAACCAATTCTCCTACCTCAAACTGCGGAAGACTGCTGCATCTACATTGATCAGCTGCATGATCCCAAATCTTCTTAGCCAGACTAGTGGAATATGCCTCAATTTGGAGCTTAATTAGCATATTCATTAAGGTAGCCAAATAGCGATGGGGCTTGACTCTGCCGGTATCCTCTACACAGGAGTAAAGCAATTCTGGTAGTGCTGGATGTCATCCATAGAGCAATCAAAATGGAATCTTACTGGTTGTGGAGTGGTAGCTAATATTGTATGCAAAGATGGCGGTGGATAAAAGGTTGCTCCAGTCCAACAGCCACTCATTTACAAGCTTGCGTAGAATATTTACCAAGGTCCCATTGACCTGTTCCACCATACTATTAGATTCAGGGTGGTAGGGGTGGTTAAAACCCCGCGGATGGCCATGAGCTCATTCAAATTTGCCAAAATATGTGATGTGATAATTGGTTCCATTGTCCATTGAGATAGATTGCGGACAACCATGGCGCTGTATAACACACTCCAGGATGAACTTGGCAGTAGTGACAACCCCCAAATCCTTGATAGCCCTTGCTTCCACCCATCTTGTCAAATGGTCGATGGCAACTATTAATATTTAGAGTGGTTTGCGCCAGTCGGCAGAGGCCCCACCACATCTAATGAAATGGTATGACATGCGAACCAAGGCTTAACTAGCTGGTAGGTGGTTTTTTGGTGGAATGGTTTCTCCACTTGGCACTGATGGCAACAACCAACCGTCTTAAGCACATCTTAGTGCATACTATCCCAATAGTAGCAGGGTTGCAAGAACTCCAGCATCTTTTTAACCCTCCATGACCTACTGCTCTATGGGCATCCATAATAATCGCAGGCCTTGCAGAGGGTTTTAGGAAACTCAGCGTCAATTCCCCATCCGCTTATATAGCTCCCCATTGCGCAAGAAGGTATACTGCCTAAGCCCATCTAACACTTTGATCACTGGTGGTGGCTCGTCATGATATTTTCCCGCAATCATCTTTTTGTACATGATGTCTGCCACATCTGCTGTAATGGCAACTGTGGGTAATCAGGAAAGACAATCTGCATTATGATGCTTTGCCCCTGGAAGATGCATAATCTCAAAATCGTATGCTTGGAGCTTCAAAGCTCATCGCGCAAGCCACCCTTCAGGTTCCTGCAGATTCTGTAGCCAGCGCAAAGAGGCATGATCCATTACCACTTTGAATTTTACCCCATGGAGGTAGACCCAGAATTGTTTATATGCATAGATTACCGCTAAACACTCCCACTTGGTCATGGTGTAATTACGTTAAGGGTCAGTTAAACTGCAGCTGCAATAGGCAATGGGGTGCTCCACACCATCATCATCCTTTTGGGACAACACAGCCCATACAGCGGAAAGTGAGGCATCCATTTGCACAACAAACTCATTTTAAAATTGGGGTATTGCAAAGCAGGCGCGCTAACCAACGCAGTTTGTAATACATCAAAATTGGCTCGGCATCGATCTGTCTAGGTGAAGGTAGCATTCTTCTTAAGTAGCTCAAAGAGTGGAGCCCCAATACAGCTGAAGTTGGGAATGAACCTTTGGTAGTAACTGACCATCCCCAAAAACACCTGGACATCCCGCTTATCATTTGGCTGAGTCATATGGTGGATGGCTTCCACCTTTGCCAGCTGTGGACTAAGCCCTTTGGAGTCTACCACAAAGCCAAGGTATTCCAATTGTTCCTTGAAAAAGTGACACTTTTGGGGCTTAATCTGGATATTAGCTTCAGCTAGGCGGCGGAATACTTGCTCCAGGTGTCCAAGATGCTCCGTGAATGTTTGCAAAAATACATCGATATAGTCAAGGTAGACAATAACTCAAGACAGCTTTAAGTCGCTCAAAATAGTGTCCATAGCCCGCTGGAATGTAGCCAGGGCGTTGCACAAACCCTGTGGCATATGTGTAGGCTGGAAAAATCCTTTTGAGGTAATTATAGTGCACTTTTATTGTTCCGCTGCTGGCAACTCGATCTGCCAATATTCTGATATCAAGTCCATAGCCTAAAAATACTTGGCCCCACCTAACTTATTCAAGGTGTCATCGATCCGTGGAAGTGGGTACAAATTTTTTTTTGTAATGCTATTAAGCTTCTGATAATTGATTACTACTTGACTGGTGTTATCTTTCTTTTTTACAATGAGCACCAGAGATGCACAGGGACTCTTCAACGGTTCCAACATTCCCTGTTCCACAAAACTATCTATTTCTGCAGATACAACTTCTTCTGCTGCCTTCAAGCGTCGGATAGGTCATGACCTGATAGGGGGGTGGTCTCCCATGTCCACCTAATGCACAACCCCGCGAGTGCAACCCAAGTCATGGTCATTGGTTGCAAAAATGCTGCGATATCTCTTAAACAGATCCATCACCCTGTCCTTCTAATCCTCCAATAAACCAGTTAATGCCTCCTGCTGAAACACTGTCATTACGCTGAGGGGGGTTTTTAGAGCCAACCGAGAACTTCTTATGAACCAAAGTCATGTACCTGATGGACCTCATCAATAGGGATCAGGTGCAGGTAAGCCACCACCTGGTGCCGCTGAACCTTCATCACCTCTTCTGCAGATTTGCTATCAACACCTTCACTTCCCCCTTCCCTGGTAACAGTAACCCAGGAACCACATGTGGTTTGAGCTGCAATTGGTGATAAGGCCCCACAACCTCTCCATACAGACCTCCCAGAATATCAATTTCGAGCTCTGTCCCAATTATGACCTGATGCCCTGAAGGGATAGTCCAAGCATTTGCAGCTCATAGCGGAATCCCTTTGTACTCATAAATCTGGTTTGGAAGCATTCAGGCCCTCCGCTTCATCCATCGATATTTAAAACAGGAATCACACCATTGCTATAAGCAAGATTAATTTTATTGGAGCGGATTGGGTCCTCTGGGACTCCGCGGGAAGTAAAATACATACGGATCTGTTGTCCCAGTATACTGATGGTTTTGTCCGCCATATTAACATAGCCCCAAAGTGCCGCATAAATGCAGCCCCAATCAACATGTAATAATGGTTATTAGGCAACACCACAGCTGGAGCGGATACGCCAACAGAACCAAATCTCAAGGGCAATGAGCTATATGCGCCTTCTGACACAGAACTATGGCCCCCACAGTTCCATACACTACTCAGTGGTCCACATCTGGCTTCAGCGGAAGCTTATCCACAAGCTTGGTGGATATTATATTGACAGGAGCGCCTGTATCTATGATCACCCAAATTTTGGTATTCTGTACAAGTATGTCACAGTGGGTTCATTCATAATAAGAAGAACCCTTGGTGTTTGATACATAAGCATTCAAGGGCGTATGATTATTCAGAAAAGTGTGCATACCAGCCCCAATATGAGGATACTCTTGGGCAATTTTTTCTACAGGAATCGCCACCTCCACTCCTCCAAAGCTGCAATATATGCAGAGGGGTCACCGCCAATTGTACCATTCCGCTCAAGGATCTGCCAGGCGTATGGCTTATCCACATCTTGGCGAAACTCCATGTCTGCATTATTGGGGTCTATACCTTGACTTGAGGCCAAATGGTGGTAAGGGATCTGTTGATATAGTAATTTTATCAGAGTGTGCCTCAGGGCTGAGACAGGGTGATTCATGATATACATCAGGGACGATTACAATTGAATTAGTGGAAGAAGAGCGTCCTGTCTCTACTCCGCTCGCCCTTTTCCCTGTTCATATGGGACAATGGATACTGCATGGACCCTTGATTTGGCCTGACAGCTAACCACATAATATCCTGGTTGGCCACACAAAAACAATTGTTTGGGACCGACACTCATCTTGGAATCACCCCAGAAGATCTAGGTATACTATTGAACCACGTTTTATTATGGGCCCAAGGATAAGCGGTTTGATCATAATAGTGACATAGAGGACCTGCCCACGAGTTAAGTGTCTGAGGAGCAACCCACCAATTACCCCCATATTGGTGAGATCCTTCGTTTTGCGGAATATCTGTGGCAGGTAAGGATCCTTCCACTCCACTTTGGGAGCACTAAAGGTGGCGGATAGATGACATAAATGATGGATGATTTTGAGTAGCTCCGCATCCTCCTGAAGGGTGTATGTCATAGCATTATGCAATTCGCGGTAGGGCTTGATAGCCGCCATCATTGCTATGCCCACCTCCTCATTAGATAAGACAATTGAACCCAACAATACATGAGCCTCATTAGTGAATCGCTCCGCAAACTGGGTTAAAGACTCATTTTTTAGAAATGATATTGTTAAAAAATCCGCTTTGCGCTGAGCCATTCTTGCTTTGCCCCCAAACAGGCGAATTACATTCTCCTTTAGATCTTGGAAAGCTACAGTACTACTTTCAAAAAAACAAATAACTTGATCAGCACTGGAAACATCCAATGTAGATAAAAAAAGTTTGGCTTTTTGTTGATTGGAAGCCCCTCTATGGCAAACTTGAACCGCTTGAAAAGCCCATGTATGTTACCATCTCGGTTAAATGAGAGCAGCGTGTCACTGCAGACTTCTTTTTCCTTAACAACCTTATCTAATTTGTACTCCGCACAGTCTAGCTGCTCCGTTGTGCTTCTCAAGAGATTGGCAAGTTGGTTAGCATGGTCACCTACCAGGAGCAGTTGGCAGAAGGCATGATTGAGCTGTTCAGTAATAATCTTATTCTCATGAAAAAGCGCTTTTTGCGCCTGAAGCAATGTATCCAAGAAGAGCTTTAGTTCCTCATAGTGAGATGGTTCAATTACTGGGGGTAGTACGCCATCAAAGCGAGCTGGTTGCACCATAGATGTAATTGACGAAGTTGTTATTAGTTGATCAATGGGCCCCCTGTAGTGAGCACCACTGTTAACTTTTTGGCAGATATGGTCTATTTCTGCCGAACAAATTGCGCAGGGTTTATCCCACTGAGCAACGGCTAAATGATATGGATATCTTTGACCTCAATTAATGTAATAACTTTATATAAATTAGGAGGCAATCGCCCCAACTACACTATTTTTTATTAATATAAAATATACAGCAGATCCTCTCTGCTCTCGCTCACTCTTCTTCTTCTACTAAAAAACCTCCCCCTCAATCATCTCATCCTGCTTATATTGTAACAATTTTGGATAATATTACTTACACATCTTGGTAACTGAACTCGCTGTATCTCATTGGTTTTGTTAAATCAACAATCCAATATTGCCTCATTTTGAAGCGCTTAAATTACCACTACCAGTTTGATTCTGGCGGATTCCCTTCATTTCGCTGGATGACCTCAGGCTTATTGTCCAGTCATATCAAATTCACAACTGGGACAGCTGGTCATATGCTGAGGCAAAGGCGGACATCATGAAAGAATTTGGGAGTATGACGTGCATGTTGAAACGCAAGAAGGAGTTTATGAGAATCGAGTTCCATAGAATGAGTCTCTAGCAAGCTTCATGGGTTGAATTACCAGGAGTCACAGATCCTGGTTGGAGTGAAAGTACTGAATGACTTCGATGCCAGAATCACCTTGCAATAGGCCCTTTGGCCCTATCACAATTTGCATCACATGATGTCTTCTGTGTTCACGATGGAAATAACTACTTTGCATATAGTAGATAATTTGAAGATTTTGGGAGCGACATTTGATGCCCCAAATAGAAGATTCAAATCTAATATGGTGCACAATCAGAATCCCATGAAGGGAAACAAAGGAACTAAAGAGACAACCAACCAAACTGTTCCAGGGAATAAGCCTGAAGAATTCAGAAGGTTGAATAAGAAGGAAAAGGTCTGCTACCAATGTGGTGGGAAAGGACATTTATCTGTACACTGTAAGAAGCTGAAGGATCAGATCAACATGGTTTGGGCAAAAGAGTCAGCTGCCACTAAGGAATTGGGAAAAGGGCCTGCAGCCTAGATGGGGAACAGTCTAGAGCTGCGGAGAAGCCTGTTGCTCCTGACATTATGACTGAGGAAATTGATATCAGTGATCTGTTTGTGGATGACAAACAGGATCAGCTGTATCAAGTGGTCAATTTGGATGCAAATGCAGTGACCAGAGCCAGGGCAAAGAGAATCAACCCCAAGATAATCAAGGAAGTTGCCTGGCCATATGCCTGACAATTGGCAGACAAGATTCAAACTGCTGAGGATCCTGAAGAATTATCTGAAGTCCAATTAGATGAGGCTAATTTGTTAATCCTCCTCAGTATGATAAAGGAATTGTTTCCTGATTTATCAGAGCAAATTATTCACACCCTTGATTTAGCTAATAATGCCGCTATTAACTCAGTAAACACTATATTGCAATACACTGAGTGTATGTATATATACATACAAGTGAATTGAGTGTGGATGAGGGCATTTGTCAATAGCGGAATGCCCATCACCATTGTCTCAATTAAGCTGGTAAAGAGGATGAAGATCTCGCCAGACTTGGAACATAAGAAGGAATATAGGACAGCTGGGCCGAACACCACTGTCTCCTGTGGAGCGTATAATATGTTGCCTCTATGATTTGGGTCATTGGTGGTATCTGCGCCAGCAATAGTTTTGGACAACCAAAACTATGACATTCTGATCAGAATGGAGTTTCTATGCAACTACGGAGTTAAATGTAACTTCAAGGATAATATGTTGACCATATGGGTCAGACGGTATCATTCTATATCAAAAGGATGGTGAAGCTCCTCTGAATAGAGAAACAACTTCATCTATCTAATATACAATGTCAGCATTTTCCTGATTTTGATACCAATTAGTTGGTAGGAAGCGACGAGAAATGCCAGCAGAAATCCTAGAGAACTGGGGGATTCCACTGAGGATCAAGAATGAGAAGACCATACTGCTAGGATCACAGATTATAGTTGACATGGGGTTGACATTGGAGATATCTGAGCTGTTGTATGGGGAGGTCAGAAGCCCCTGGAAGAAGTCTAGAATGGAGCCTTGGGTGGCTCCTGGGATAAAAACGCCATGCTATGGAGAAATATGAGTTCTCCTGGCGAACTTTAGTGAAAAACTGATGAAGATCAAGAAGAATCAGATCATCACATTTGTTCATCTGATCCCAATGGCTGAATTGAGGAGATTCCACAATTTTGGGACTCTCAATGAGATGGGATTACCAGCTGGGGTAACTGAGAGCATCAACCTATTGGTTGATCAAGAGCAACCTGCTGATCTATCAGAAGGCCAGCAAGAGGAGGTGCTTGAATTATTTAAAAAGTATTGTATAGTGTTCACTCAGGACCATGTTTTGGGATGCACATGAGATGTGATCCACAAGATCAACACCAGGGAAAATTTGCTGATCAGGATGAGACTGATCCGATGATCAAAAGTGGCTGAAGTGGTAGTAGAGGATGAAATCAACAAACAAGTGATGCATGGGCTTCTAGTTCTGTCATTGAGTCCCTGGGCGGGTCTGATCTTAATAGTGAAGAATAAGGATGGCCAACTGGGTGGTGATTGACTACCAGAAGCTGAATAAAATTATATAGAAGGATTCGTATCCCCTAACAAGAATTGATGATGTGCTAGAGCAATTGGGAGAAGCGAAGTATTTCTATACAATGGATCTGATCTTGGAATATTAGCAAATTGACTTGTAAAAAGAAGACCATAAAAAATGCACAATTATCATCGCGCAGGGGCTATACCAACTGATGAGGATGCCCCAGGGCCTATGTAATGCACCTGAAACGTTTTAGAGGGTCATGGATGCCATACTTAGCGACTTGAAGTTGTCATGCGTCCTGGTATACTTTAGCAATATAACTGTGTTCAATAGGACGTTTATTCATCACCTACACCACTTGGAAGAAGTATTCAAGCAACTGTCCATGGCTAAACTGAAGATTAAGCCAAGGAAGTGTCACTTCTTCAAATAAAGGGTTGTGATATCTGGGTCTCATGATCAACTTTAGTGTATTGCAGCTGCAAGACCAGAAGATAGAAGCATTAGAACAGATGGCTGTGCTGAAGAGTGTATAAGTCATCCAAATATTCCTTGGGATGGTCAGATACTACAGAAGATTTATTCGAGAATTTGCCCAAATAGCCAACCCATAGCTCATCTGTTAAAGGATCTGAAAGAAGATTCAGTGGAATGAAGAAGTCCAGGAATCCTTCAATGAGCTACACTGATATTTAATAGATTCTCCAATTCTGAAATATCTGAACTTCAATTGAGAGTTTATTATACAAACTGACGCTTCATTATTGGCGATTGGCACCATACTAATCCAAGTAGATGGACTTGGGAAATAAACATCCGGTGGCATATGTGAGCTGGACACTCTCAGCTGCTGAGAGGAACTACACCATAACTGAGCATGAATGCCTTGCGGTCATTTATGCATGTAAGCAGTTTTGGGTGTACATCCATGGAACGCACTTCAAAGTGGTGATGGACCACTCTTTGTTGGGTTGTATTTAAAATTTGAGAGAGCCAGAAGGACGACTAGCCTAATGGGCACTTAAGCTACAGGCTTCTGATTAAAAGATTGTCCACTGAGTGGGGCTTCTCACCAGAATGCAGATGGCTTATAGTGATTACCAATGATCCAGATGGTATACCCGCAGGCGGATGAGCTATTCCAGAGATTGGTCAACGGAGAAATCAGGAACTGCCCTGAGAAATCCAAGGTGCACTTCAGAAAGCGATGGAAAACACTGAGACCATGGATGGACAAGTGTTTAGGATGATTAATGGTAAGCAGTTATTATTTCCAAAGCCATCAGAAAGAGCAGCTATTGTACAAGCTGCTCATAAAGTTGTCAGGCATGGAGGCCTGAGAAAAACAACCAATCATATTCACCAGTACTACTGGGAGTCCATAAATTATGATGTCGCAGACTATTTAGCTTGTTGTGTGGAGTGCCAGCTGCACAAGCCATATAAGAATACAACTGGTTACTGACTGGTCCGCCCTGGATATTCCTGGAATATGGTGTCCATTGACATAATGGGACCATTAATGATGAGCACAGGGGGAGTCAAGTACATCATAGTTGCCATTAACCATCTGATGAGATGGGTCGATATGAAGGCCTTAACAAAAGTAGATGCTATTAGCACCATGAGGTTTATCCTGGATCAAGTAGTATAATGACATGGATGTCCGCAGGTCCTACTTAGCGATAATGGGGCATACTTCATGTCTCACGTGATCCAGAGATTAAATGAGATAATGGGGATCAGAGGAGTCATATCAGTACCCTACTTGCCGGAGAGGAACATACTGGTAGAATGGGTGAATGGAATGCTAGCTGCAGCGCTGAGGAAGCTGTTCACAGGAGGAACTACCACGTGGGGAATGTACCTGAATTCAGTGATGTTCGCCTACAATATAAGTCATCATATGGCTATGGGAAAATGCCATTTTAGTTGTTGTACGGGAGAAAGGCCACGTTGCCGCTGATTTTATAATTGGTGGTGGAACCAACGTTGGGGATGTGTGCTGAAAAAGTACTTGAACTGACTGATGAATATTCTTATTGATATGCAATTGCAAGCATTTGATACTATGTTGAAGGCAAAGGATACAAGTGAAATCAATGGATGATAAGAACCAACCAGCCTTAGCAGAATATCATTTAGGAGAAAGAGTTGCCTTTTGTAATATGCATGGTTTTGCAAGAAGAAACAAACTAGAAGTATTGTGGCTGGGTCCATTTGAAGTTATTGCCAAGACAGCGACTGATGCCTACTCCATCAAGAATCTCTTGGATGAAAGAGTTGTAAATCAAGTCCATGCTAAGTATCTGAAGCAAAGGATTAATGAAAAAATTAAAAGAGTTCCCAAAGGACCGATGAAACATTAAGTTGATCATGTCCTGATGATTAGGTTTTGCCCAAAAAAAGGACCTCTGAACCAATCTAAATGGTTAAGTCTGAAAAAAGGACCTCTGAACCATAGAAAACTGGCAGGCTTAAGTACCCAGGACCCAGTTTGAGGGAAAATTAAAAAGATAGACCGCTGAGCTGAAAAAAGGTTAAGTCCCATGGAAAAAAGAAAAATAAATCTAAAAAATTAATAAAAGATATTGGAAAAATCATAAACCAAATAGAAAAACCAATATAGTTTTATAATTTTTATTTTTATTAATTGTCCTCAATATGGGGATGCTTCAGCCTATGTTGCCTCTTGGGGGAGGGAGGATTGATCACAGTAGGAATGAAAAGCTCATTGAAATTGATGTGAGATTGGATGCTAGTGAGGGCTAGACCTACACGAAACCACTTTATTTGAGTGGATGCAGAGCCCTGCGAGAAAGTGACTAGGGGAAGGGAAATTGAAATGTCTGAAGAAGCCGATAGCGAGACCCTAGAGTGGGGAGGAAAGCAACAGTATAAGAAGAGGCAGTCAGCGAATAGCCCCAGTAATCCTAATGCTGTACCAGTGCCAGAAGATTAGTTTTGAGCGCCTGACAACGGCTTCACCAAGTACACTAGACATATGGGCTGGCAGCAAACAAGGGATGTTTGATGGGGGTTGCCAAATCATGCCCCCTACTAACGCCATCAGCAGAAGATACTGATGGGAAGCGCTGGCGAAGAGATAGTCATGCAGGGAGCAAATGACATCCTGCAAGTGATGCTACAGCTTCTCGGAAGCTGAAGATGAAGGAATGATAAAACCTAGGAGAGGCTGGAAGCTTCATGGACCAACTTGAAGAACTTGGCTGGCAAAGCAAAGAGCATAAGTGGTGGTATCCCAAAATAGGATTTTTTCAAGATCAGAGGGATTCAGCGCTAGGGACAAAGCCTCAGTAACTTGGGCCCAGAGTTCAGCATAGGGAAGCTCAAAATAAATACTGTTACCAATGGTGAGCTCGGTAGCCAGGACAGCGGGTTTGTAGTATTGTTCAAGTTGGAAGAGGAACTGGGAAGCAGGTCCAACCTGGTAAGAAAAGAGCGATCAAGAGTGAAAGGCATAATCTATGGAGCATCTTCGACGATGGTCAGTGCATCAGAGAAAGGAGCTGAATCCAGGAGAGTTTCAAAATCCAACTCAGGAATTGATGACAGAGGAAGAATTGGCTGAGAGTTGTTTGAAGCAATCGCAAGTCTGGTTTCAGAGGGATTGGTTACCATTTCTGGTAATTTGAAGGAAGGACTAGCTGCCAGTGCCAGACTAGGCGTATGAGTCCTGGAAAGACCATAGAAGAGGTTCCGCCATGCATCCTGACTCATCTGCTGGAAGAGCCAGAGGTAATGATCAGACAAACTATTTAGAAGCTGCTCGTATTATGACATGGAATTTGACATATGAGCTGGATGAGAGGGGGGATGTTGGATTAATATGAAAGTCAACATTATGCATTCTACAATCCATTAAGCTCCAATTTTGGAGAAATTAATCTCAAAATAAATGAGATAAGCTCTCCAAGAGAAGAATTAGGGATGACTTGAGCAAAAAGTTATGAGAGAAATAACCAGGGTGAATAAAAATAAGTATTATTAATTGAGCCATGAAACAAACATCAATGGTAAGAGTTTCCTGTCTAGGATGAAGAGAAAATCAGGAAATCAAGGACGCCGGACCAAGAATCCTGAATATGATGGCGGGTCATATGCCCTGATGAGGGGAAAAATGGATCCCAGGACTAATATCATCATGAGAAATTGATCAGCCTGGAACGACAGTAGATCATGGGAACTGCACTCTGAGTAGGTGGTAGCGAGGAGGAAGAGGAAGAGCGCCGCATGCTGAAGGTCATCCTGAGCAGTGTTGAGTATTGAAAATCATACTCCACTTGAGCCAATGAAGTATTTGACCAAGTGTCTGAAGTGTTGTTCTCATGCCCCAATCCTTTTCTTGCTGGAAATATAGACAAAAGGGGAGATGTGTTGGGATTTTTGCCCATATTCCCAGCCTGCTAGATTACCAGGAATCGCTAGAGGATAGTTCCCTAAGGCAAAGTGAATTGGAAATCAGTTGGCCCGAGTTTCAGAGGAACTACGTTCAGGGGATTTTGAAATAATCTCCTGGTTGTATCCATCAGGGATTAATCTGGATGAATACTTGAGATCTCGTTGGGTGGAGTTGCCAACGAAATAGGGGCATCTGATAGTGATTAACTATCATGTGTACCAATTGGGATCAGTCAGGTTTCATCACTGACTGATTGGGAATGAATAGCAAGTTGCAAGGTGAGTGATGCTGCCTGCAACTAGCAAATCAATCAGATGGTGCATGACCTGCCTTAATGGGTAATAAGTCCCATTACCTAATCAGGTTGCTATCCAACTATGGTTGGTTCACTTGGATCGAGAGGAAAACGTTAGGGACAAGTTTTCCAACTCTTTCTGTTTAGGTCTCGAGGATGTCCAATGATGGAATCCTAGCTAGGATGGGGAAAACCATTACTGCTGAGATGAGGATGGGTGATTCAGTGGCAACAGCTGCTGTTATATTGAAGAGGTGTCAACTGAGGGTTAGATGACTGAATCCCCACTATAAATTCCCTAGAATTTATTCCTAATAAACAGATAATTAAATTATATTACAGATATATAATTCTATAGTTGTTCATCCAGTATACAGTTTAAGTAGTAAAATATTATTAGCTTTCCATTGTGATATTATTCTCAAGGATATTATTGCTGTGTGCGATAATTGGGCGACTTTTAGTGAAAAGAGTAAAGATCTGAGTGGGGATCTAGAGAAGAAGGAGAAACAATCAGAGATTGCTGCTGACTGTGTGTTGGACTGAAGAGACTGTCGCCAAGGAATCTCAGAGAAGATTGGGTTGGACAGAGCAAGGGAATGAATCCCCTAGATCATGACATCTCAAGTATTCCTATTGGGAATACTGATCAAGTGTTGGTCCAAGATATAAGAATTCACACTCAACTATGGATAATAGTCATCATACTATTTTTAACCAATAATCTAATATACTATACAACGCAGATAAAGTGCACAAGAAACCGAATCTGTGCAGTAAAAAAGATTACTAGGGTTTTTTGGTGATAATAACCCCCAAGTAATTTTTTACACCAGGTAAAACCTGTGTACCCATGTGAACGAAAAAAGCCAAACAGCAACGCCAAGCACAGGCTAAGGAAGCGGCCATGGCGGCCTCCGCCACCTCCCTGCCCAGACACAGGCCAACCAGGCTGAATTTTTGCTTTGGTGGAATCCCAAATTCTAACCTATTCAAATTGGGGAACCCAGCTCAAGTAACTGCAAAATGCGCTTGTTACACACCTGCAGGATTCCTGAACACTATATGCAAGCAGATTTACCAACCCAGATAAGCGAGTTTTTCAGGGAAGAATTATTGGATAATCTCAATGGTGCACCACAAAGCTCTGGTAACTCAATTTGCAAAGATCAAAAATACAGACAAAAAACCAAAACATGACTGAAGCTGCCCTCAAAGATAGTACATATATACTTGGCGATACTACCTCTCCAAATACTTACGCCCAAAAAGCAAAGGCTGAGCTTGTTTGGCAGCACAGAGTGGCAGGGCCTGAGGAGCCCTCCCCTCACTCCTAAGGAGTGATGGGGGTATTCTTCCTAATAGGGACACTGAACATTGTCGGATTCAAGACCTCTCCATCTTAGGTTGATAAACTGAGTTTCCTTAAAATAATTTACCTGTGAACATCCTGGCAATTCAGGAAACCAACTGTCCGCAAGGTGCTGAGGACAAATGGGCAACCATGCTTCTCCCCTTCCAATCCTTTTGGTTGCTGCACTGTGGGATGCTTATATGGGCAAACCGCAATCTTAAAATTTTAGAAAAAAACTTTTTGCAACGCTTTGTGCTGGTCATGTCCTTTTCATGAGACGCCAAAGTGCACACAATAGTTAATTGTTAGGCCCTGACCTGTGCGCAAGTTTGCTGGGAATTCCTCTCAGCTGTGGTTTCTTTTCCCTGCCCTCCAATTACTTTGTGGTAGGTGACTTAAAGTGTTAGGACAACCCAACCACTAACTGCTGGCCTTCCGCGTATGCCCACTACAGGGGCACATTGAACTTCGTATTATAAAAGCCACCTTGAGCCTGTTTGATACCCTCTTTAAGCAAGCGCTGTTACTACCAAACATTTCACGTCCCAATGTGCACAAAAGGCAGCTGATGTCTATGTCCCTCCTAGATTTCATTCTTTCTTCACTAATTTTCATCCCCAGACCTTGCATTTCAAAATGATGAAAACAGATTTCTCTGACCACAGGATGGTCTCAGTGTCATTTACTCTGTCAAGCCTGGTGCCACAGGCACCTAGATTGAGTAAAATTTGCCCCACCAATCTCACGTTACCTATAATTTCAAGTTGGATGGACACCGCCACTTTGACACAGGAGTTCACAAATCCTTTCTGTGCTGATCCCCTGTCAACCTGGTTAACATTCAAAGCAGCTGCAATCTCCCAAGCGTGCTACATCTTGTTGCAGTGCTCTTGGGCTACCTTGGCAGTCATTAAATGTGCCCTGTCAGAGGTGGACCACTTGGAGAATAATTTCCTCAGGGCAGAGTACAGCCATGCTTGGGGTTGTGAATGGGCTGAAGTTTCTGCCCATCTTAAAGCGATGATCAGACAACCTAAACTTCTCATTTGTGTTTAGTATAAGGCAAAGAATATCACTGCAGGTGAAAGATGCTCCACCTACTTTTTCTTATGATTTTCCACCCCGCTCCAAAACATGGCCTGCACACAGGTGAGGCTTTCAGACAATTCCAATGCAGAAACGCTGGCCAAAGTATCTACTGAAATGCAAAAATATTACTACAAGTTATATAGGGCTGACCCAGTCGATCCTACCAAAATTGATGATTTTCTTGCTGGTGCACACATCTGCACCATTTCCCAATATCCGGAGGTCATAAATTTAATAACCCATGACAAACTCTGGTATGCCATTCACGGTGCACTGCACAGGAAGAGCTCAGGACCAGACAGGATTTTATATAAGTTATACAAAAAATATTTTACTTTTTATCTCCCCTTATGCTAGCCTCAATGAACAAATGTCTCTTAGAGATACGCCTCCTTCAAGGGGGCCAAGAGGCTTACATGGTACCATCTAGTACTAAAAAAAAAAAGAGGCTTACATGGTAACGTTGTTTAATAAAGGTGATAGGATAGATTTGGCAAACTGGAGTCATATTTCTCTCACTAACACCCAAATAAGTTATCAACTAAAATAATGGCTAACCGCCTAGGGGAAGTTGCCTCTGAGGTAATCTACCCTGAGCATTTTGGCTTTATTTCAAGAAGTCAATATGGGACAAGGCATACACCATGGCCAATGTCTGCCAATATCCAGCTACTGGGTGCTTGTGTTCTTAGACCAACAAAAAGCGTATGATAGGGTCAACTGGGACTACCTAGGGCCAGTCTTCACCAGTTCCACCTCCCCCACGGTTAATCAGTTGGGCAATGTTGCTCACCAAATCAGCCACAAAGGCAATGTGGAGCCCAGGTTTTCTCACCTATTCAGTTTGCCCTCATAGGGGTCTCCGTCAAGGGGACCCTTTGAGACCACTTTTGTAAAACTTCAGCCTTGATCCACTTCTCCGCAGTGTAAATGTATGCCTTATTGGTGTCCATGTGCAAGGTCAAGAACCAGTCAGGATGCCTGCATTTGCTGACAATTTTTTGGTTGGGGTGTCAAGCAATCATGAAACACATGCATTGGAGTCCACTATCTGGGTGTATTAGGGTCAGTAACGCTGCCCTCAACGCATCCAAAACCAAAATCACTCTCCTTAGTAGATACTGAGCCCACTTGTCTCTGGTGTCCTTTAATCAGAGTGATCCAGCTGCTCAGCTTCTTTTTAGCTTACCCATGCGGTCGCCCCAATTCACCCCTCTCATGCTCCCTTTTGTGTATAGACCCACTGCTAAACCGGTGCGCCACCTGGGAGCATGGCTGAAGGCAAATGGGTACGCCACTTTGGTAATGGAGCACCACATATTAGCCAACGTTATAAAGTGCATCGCATCTCTATGGGATCACCAGACCAGCCTGACAGGTAGAGTAGTGCTTGCCAACGCTATGCTTCTGACAAAAGTATGGTATGCAGCCCATGCCATCTCCTTTTCCTCCTCCTTCGTTGCTTCTTTATATGCCCTCATACAAGGGTGGCTTTGGCTAGGTTGCCCTCCTCCTGTGCAACTGGAGGTCCTCTTTGGCCCACGCCAAAGTTGTGGTATGGGCCTGCTTAACTAAGTGGCCCAGGCATCCAGGATCCTGGGCACATGGATTGCTTTTTAACTGACCTCACACTCCTGGCCAAGCACTGGTCGCGTGCATCATGTTCCAACTTTGCCCGCACCCATGGCCTCTGGAACCCCACCCACCATAATTCTCTTCATACCTATGTGGCCTCCCACCCATCTGCCGCAGGCCCACATGGGACCCCTGCCCGTTTTAAAAGGATCTTATTTAATACCTGGAGTGCAGAATGGAGGATCAGCATAAGCAGTTATACTTCGCAGAGGCGTTGCCCTACTCCTCATTTCAAACAGAAAGTCCATGGGCAAGCCGTTCTAATAATTTGGTACCCAGTTGTCCCTTATCATGGCCCATGTGGACTACCTGGAGATGTTGGACAACCCATACTCTCTGGAAACCCAGAAAAACATCTGGAAGTACACCCACCACCCTCTTTTACAGCCACATGTTTGTTCCCATGTGTGGCGCTGCATATAGCAGGTATACCATACCGCGGAGCAGTCCAACGCTTCTCATTCTTTGTCTGTTGTGCGTGACCAATAAGTGACTTTGGTCCACTGCTTGGAAGAGTGTCCGCCTTCAAAAGCGATCTAGCATGAGGTTCAGCATCTCGTTTGCAGGAGCAAACACAGGCTCTTAGCCTGTCTAAGGACATCTTCGCCTTTTCCTAGACTTCCCCCATCCACCCCTCCTTCCACGCCTTAATTATGGCAATTTTTATGTGGACAATACACACGGTTGTCCTTGACGCCATTTCAGTTCTACTCCCACCCCCTAAGAAGTAAATCGCTTCCATTTGCACCTTATGGAACAATTCCAAGCCTGGTTGTTTAACCATTTGCCATCCTGCCATTGACAGTTAGCTTTGTCCTGGTTCCCATTATGGTTTCTCAACTTAGACCCTTTCCTTCATGAGTGATCAGTAGTGGCGCAAGCCTCTTCCACAATACCCCTATTACTTCCATTGGCGTTCCCACTGGCAATAGGAGGCAGCTTTAACTCCTCTGGGGTGCCTCTCACGTATCTTGGTGCTCAGTTGTTGTTATGTATTGGAAGTGTCCGTCCCATTGTCAGCCTTCTTCATATAAATTTATAAACCTATTACAATACTCAAAAAACTTCACACCTAGTATATTGATACTGCAACTTTTAAAATCTAACTTTAATTCAAGATTCTCCTAAAGTAATTAGGTGGATATAACTCTCTTTAACTTAATTCATATAAACAATTAATTAGTCCAAGTTTAACATTTAGAAAGTTTCATGATAAATTATATTTGCGCAAAACTTGATATGTCTTCATAAGAGCGTCTTCAATTTGTTTCAGAAACTGAGATCTCCTCAGCAAAAAAGTTGACACATATTCTCTATTTGTCCCTTAATTGTAGTTATTTGGCTAAAAACATCTACAGGGGAAAAATATTATAGCTTTCATTATAATAACTTATTGCTTTAGTTAGACAAGCTGCAGCTCTAAAGAAAATTGTAAACTCCACCTATCTAGTGTAACAATTTATCTATCCAAATAACTGCTTACCACTATACATATATTTGCTTATGATTTTGGAGCCTTGTCACGCGCACTGATCTCAAAGATCCCTTGATCTTATTGGTAAGTCTAGACAAAGAGATAATGAATCTATAGCTGTTACATAGCATGGATTGGCACCAAAAATAAAATTTTTTAACAATCCAAATGAAACAATTAGTGTCTCTTTTCTCTTTTCTCTTCTTTATTACTTATTATTCTCTCTTTTCTCTAAAAGCATGAGAAACTCTAAAACTAAGTCAATATTTATACTTTACATTAAATGCAGATATGACATCCAGTGTCCAAGCCAATATTAACCCAACACAATTTTTCAAGCAAAAAGAAAATCTGATGCCCATAAAGCAAAGTTGTCTTTTAAGTTGTTTGTAACGCATAAGATATTTTAAACGTATTTTACAGGTCTATTTTTAAGATTACTAGTTAGTACTTATATCACAGAAGCTAAAAACAACTTTTAGTCATTAAAAAAATCTGCTTTCTGGATTCTGGTGAGTAGTACAAGATTACAGATAATATTTTTATTTTATGGATGTCACTGAATATTGAAAGGGAGAAAGCTTTTTCTGATATCTATAATGCATACACCTGGATTGTGATACAATTAATTATTATCTACAATCCCAATGAAAGTTTGTATAACATATATGTGTCTTAAAAGATATCTTAAACATATTGCACTTGCCATAGTGTAGTGGCTTAAGTACTCTCTCCTTCTTGTATGCAAAGAGGCCTGGTCACTCTTGTACCAAGGGAAAATATCCAGTAAGTCATTTTTTTATCATAAATTAAGTGCTAAATCTTAAGTATTATAATAGTATCTTCCTCACCTAGTCTTCCATTTGAGCTTACCATTTTGCCAGGTATATGAGCGTTATGTATAATCTCAAAATCCTCCAACATTACGCTTGTTTTATTAATATTACTTTAAGTAGGATGAAAAGTATTCCTGAGACTATATAATCAACTTTTGATCCAAGAGAAATGTTTTTTATTAATGAACATGTGATAGACATGTCACAAGGCTCAAGCAACAATGTTAGAATTAAGATAGTTCTCCTATTTTGTTTAATACCAAGGAAATGCTGAACTTGTTAAAGCATTGATGAGTGTTGCCTCATCACCATATATGATCCTAATCCACAAAAAGTATCTTTTATATAAATATTTCTCCTTTTATTTTTAATTCAGGATTTTATGATCTAGATAATTTATGCTTTCCATAGAGTACCAATATGTCTAGAGGATATAAAAAACAGACTTAATTTCTACCTAAGATTTCTTATAGCACAAGCATATGCCATTAGTCTAAAAAATGCTTACAGTGTTACAATAAACACAATTATTAAGTCTTAACCATTTTTGGGGGTGGAAGGCGAGTCAGTAAGGGCGTATGGCTACCAACCTGAAGGTTGCAGGTTTGATTCCCACCCTTTACACATCAATTGGGGTGCCAGCCAAAGGAAGCTATTGGCAGCTAGTAGGTCTAATAACATGAAAACCTTACCTATGATGTAACCAGAAAAATTTGAGTCCCAATCTGGAGGTAGAAAAAATTTCTTCAATGGAGTTGACTCTGTTCAGGTTTCATGTCATTTCTTTCTTTCATTTCTTTCTTTTGGTAATGCCTGTCCCCTGGTCAGCTTGCCTCGGTTAGATAAAAAAGTCTTAACCATTTTTATATGTAAGTTTCATATGGATTCTGTGGACAATAATATGCTATCTAGAGCTCACCTATCATAAATAGAGTTTAAAATATCCTACAAGCGCTTAGGTAGCCATACTATAAAGGAACCTGAAAGTGTAATCTAAAAAGGCCCAAATTTTCTAGATATCTTTGGGCATTAATCTTCCCAAAGGTTAAATTCAGATTTATATATAATAAATGAGTATCCAAAGGTTTTATTTTTTTATTGGTATTCTAATTAAGATATAAAACCTTTTAACTGCTTCTATCCCACTAAAGATCCTCTATGGACTAACTCTTTTGTGTATGTTACTAGTAAGAGGCCTCTTTCAACCCCATCAAAGAGACTTATTTAAAGCTACCTTGCTATCTCACCTAGGCCCATATTTACCTTTCCATCTAAAGACCAGTTGCTCTCATATCACATATGATGTTATTTTAAAGGGAGTTGAAATGGTTTGAGACATCATCTTTACTTTAGTCAAAAAATTCCCCAGTAAGGTAATGTACCCTTTTTAAAATACAAGTTCTAACATTGTGGCAGCTCTTATACAAAGAAAAAAATATGCATTGTATGATCATATTCCTTTATTATTGTAATTAAAAATTGCATCTATAGTAATCAAAACCCTAACTATATAATCATCTCTTCCTGTTAACCATTGACGTTCTACCATACTTTAGTTAAAGTGCATATTGTATTATGAAATTCTGATTCATATAAACTTCAGCTACAATACTAGCCATGACAAAAGCTCTTTCCCCTCAATCTCACTTTTGAGCAATTTCTTAAAAAGTAAAGTTTTCTACAGCCATCTGACCATGCCCATTATCTAATTGATATTCTCAGATCCGCCACCTGCTGCTCCAGTGTGGGGCAGTGGTGATTCACCTCCCAGCGTTTTTTGCCCAGAAGGAAATGCATTTGGATGGGCTCAAATAGTCTACCAAAATATATGGGCCATTTTGTCCCTCAACGGGACTTAGTGCTCCACCTTGCGCACATTCACCCAACTTGCTTCATCATCTCGCCCTCCCTAGATCCACTATTTGATTTTGCCTCCAAGTCAACTATGGGCGTTTATTCCCATATGCTGACAAAGCAATAATCAAACTTGCCACCACTGCTTTCTTGCCAGCTGGTATTATTAATTTCCGCCCTTTTAAGGGCTATTTTGATATATGTTTCCAAATAGAGGAGGACGCTACAGCAGCAGCGTTGACCCCTATAATTATAAAAACTTAATCCCCACTACCCAAACTTGTCTCCCTGATGATACCACATTGGTGGTGTCATTTGCCAATCTCCCCTCACATCTCCCACCCCAAATTTTGTATAATGAGTTGATGTTGGGGCTTTTGGCTCATGTCACTCATTCCAACCTCATATTCACAGTTCCTTCTGGTGCATAGCGCCTTGCTGCCCCTCAAGCCACTTCCACCATCATCAAAAATCACTCTGCAATTTGCCCACTAAATACCATGTGCACACATTGCTGCAGCACTAAAGCATTTCTTTTGGGCTAATGTCACTAACAGTTGACAGATTTGCCCCCTCTGTTTTGAGCTTGATCACTCTAAAAAGGGCATGCCCCCATGTCAAATCACCTGTTATATTTTGGAACCCTTTTCAGCGGAATCTGTATTAGGAGTTTTGTTGCCCCCTCCCACCAAACATTCTCACTTAATGGGCCAAAGTGGGAAGGCACCAACCAAAAATCCAGCCATACTCATTACCTGGGGCTCAACCTGACCAATCAGAGTCAGGCCTAAACCACCATTCATACCCAAACACCCCACCATTCGCATACTACCACCCACCCAAATCCTGCATCCACTATTCTTATTAACCAAAATCCTTGTGACCTATTGGACGAGACCAATTATCAGATAAAATGATCACAAATGAGGATGATGAATCCGGTGGAAAAGGCCTAATTGATTACAATTGGACTGAATTTTATAATTATGATTTTGATAAAACCCTCTCCCCCATATGATATTCTCCTAAACCCAATGCCATCCACTTCCAAAGTGATTACCAGATTGCATTAGCAGCGGTGGCTTCACCCCATAGCCACCACCTCTGCAAAGCAATGGCCCAATCAGTTAGCAAATACTATGAAGGGCTAAGAAGAAACGACTTTCCCCCTGATTTCCCTGAAGTAGACTGGGAGGAAATCACCAAATTGGCTGCTGATGCCAAAAAACGCTGCCATGCATGTTGCAGACCTAGTAAGATATAAAACAATCTCTAAAATTACCTGGCAAATGATTGACAGCTTGGCCCAACACCCAGATGCCCATATCCAAGTGGAGCATCATGTTGCAGAGTTAATTTAGACTGTCTTCCAAGCTAACCTTGAGGTAAGTAACCGTTATTTCACCCTCCTCCAACCCCACCATGCTGATGTCCCAACGCCTCTGCTATCAGATTTTATACCCTTCTACAACAAATATGCATCTGTCACAAAGCTGGCGCAAGATGAAGAGCCGCCTGACCACCCCTCCCCCTCTGCCATGATGGGTTAGCAGCACTCTGCTCCCTACCTGGTTGGAGGTTTTATTTTATTTTATTTTGTCTTATCGCCTGTTAGTTTTGGGCTTTATTGCTTTTAATTGTTAATTTCCATCCCCTGGTCAGTGTGCCTCAAATAAATTAATTATTATCCATGGCCTTCCAAAAAAATAATGTATTTGAGCTTAACACTTTGGCCATGTTTTTCACTAAACATTGCTTCATAAAATTAAGCTCTTTATTGATTATACCTACAACTATACTTTAAGCCAGTGGCCATACTAGTTTTACTAGAAATAAAATTGGACATTAGCATTGTGAAGATGTATTTAAAGAACAATATAAAAATAGAAACAATTATGCAATAGAAAATTTAGGTGAAACTTAGAACTACACCATGGAATTTGCTATTAAAATAACATTACATCTCCTTAAGGATGTTTTATTATAAAAAGACACTAGCTTGGTAAAAAGTTTAAAATTAGGAGTTTAATGAGATTTATTTCATAAATAAAGTAGGATTTTCATACTTACAGCAGTTTAAGTTTATGCATTTTAGTCCATAAGGTGGTACTAAGCTGCTCCAATCTTTTTACATGTGACCTTCCATTAGAGCTCTATAATAACGATATACTATAGGTTTAATATGGTTAATTGAATAAAGGGAATGTAAAACCGTCCCACTTACTATGTAAAACACTTATCTGTATATCTGTATCACCTTAGAGCAAACAACTACAATATTCTTTAATTCTTTCTAAGTGTCCCCTCAAATGATTTTAAGATAAACAACAAGACTTCTATTATCTGTGCGCTTTTAATTTTATAAAAGTCTTTACTTAGCCTAGACACACTTCTGCAATAATCCCATTTAAGTTTCCTAAAATCTAGACAAAGTTAGCAACTTTAGAATATGGCTACTTAATAGTACATTTGATTTTGTGATTTGATGTTTAATTTGCTTTTTTAACTTAAAAGATACTTTCATTAAAACTTTCTAATTACTTTAATAACTTGGATTTTGCAGTAATCTAGCATGATAAAATCATTTTCTAAGAATAATTTGGTATTTCAAGGCATATGATTTATAAATTAAGCAGTATCAAAGAAATAAGGTTCATGAAAAAAGGGCGATAAACTATGTATATCTTTTATGTATTTTTTTGAAAACTATGGTTCTTACAAAAATCCAAAAATTTCCTGTTTTGTGATAATTAAAGAGGTTTTTTTTGACTTAATCTCCTCAAAGGTGACTTTGTAAGGCTTCATGTGCCAACCAGTAAGCTGGACAGGATGGTACATCACACTAAAAATGGTTAAACCCAAAGACGTTGCCTCTTACCCAGATCTCTGACCTAGGGCATACACTGTACAAGAGATGGGTGGCCAATGACCCTCCCTGTTTTCCACACGCCTTTCACCCATCTACCCCTTAGAACAAACCCATCCAAGTCTCAAACTCTGAAGATTTTATTAAAAATCAAACAATTTGTGTGATTTGAGAAATTTTCAAAACCTCCACAAAAGGCCTATGCCTCTTTCTCAACAGGCGTTACAATCTTTAACCAACCTGAAAGATAGATTTAGTTTTAAGTTAGTTTTGCGCTAGAATTTGTAAAGGAAGTATAAAGCAGGGATCAAACTTGATACCTCCTTATAAGATCTGAAAAGCAAACTTAGACATTACTTTTTGGGAAAATTGACCTAAGAATAGCTTGGAAATGTCAACCAACACTATCAATGGGTAATTAACGAATAATATATTCACTAATGGAGGTAAAATAAAAAATCATTCTATACTATTGTGGTTCTGCTTAGCGCTCTTCCCTATCACAACATAATAACCAGCACCCTGATATTGGTAGGATGCTGAGTTATTAAAACTTTGGCTCTCCCTTGTAGAAAATAAAACAATTTATAATAACACTTCTTTTAGTTAATTCAAGATTTTAAAATGGCAAATGTGCTACAATTTCATGGGTTGAAGCCTTTCAACACCCCCTCCAACGCGCCCACACAGAGTCTCTTAAATCATTGGTGCCTTGTAAATTGTGGCTGCCCTTGTAGGTTTTGCCTAGTCACAAAGGAAGTCAAATATTCACTTGGCTAGCTATATTCCCATTGTATTTGTCTCATCTTTTATTTTTCATTTTATTGGCCTCACATATAAATTCCATAAATTACCTGTCTTTGATGTGTATACTTATATATTTAACAGAAACAATTACTGAGAAGCCTGATACCTTTACTCTTTATAAAATTGAAGAAGAGTATGAGATATGTTAAAATCAGTGCAGGTGAGTCATATTTCAGGTACCCAGATTATAACACACAAAACATGCCATACTATTTGATGACATTACATAGCCAAAAACCTTAATAAAAAACTCTATAATCAAAATAGGATTTACTAAACAAACAAACACACTGAAGTTTTTATTGTTTCCAGTGTCTAAGCGGCTAGCTAAAGTGATCTTAATGGAAGGATGGTGTTATATTTTTGGGCAATACCATTAGGATACGCTGAAAGGGTTGCACAGGTTGAACCCATTGAACCATGGATGGATGATATGAGGATTATTGGTCCTCTGAACACACTTGAAAATGTAATAAAATATGAAGCAATTTCCCTGACAACATTTTTATTTATTTTATAAATCCAGTGACTCTGGTTGTTCCACTTTATCAACTATCAAAAACTCCTCTTTTAATTGCCCCATCTTGTTTATATATCAGCGACTTCAGATGATACCATTCCCTTATCTTAGACTATTATATTCCACCAATTCTCTTTGGTTTCAGGATGGTATTTTTCAGCTATCTATTGACTTAGTTTGATGCAATCTAAATTATATTTGTCAAATGTTGACATCGTCATATAGTCTTATTTGTAGGCGTTCCAATAATATCTGTTATGTCCCAATATCGCCTCATTTTAAAGCTCAATTACTCATAATTAAATCCTAACAAATGGATTTTCACCCATTCCGCTATATCTCTTCAGGGCTTATTCTCCAGTCATATCAGGAGCTTGCTATTACCCCCCCTTTTTACTAGAAAATAAGTCTCCTATTGTTTGTAGGCTAAGAGAAATTTTGTGTGCACACAATCAATGATTTGACCACTCACTGGGTCTTTGATGGTGTAGGCGTCAATGCCTGTTTTCTTGATTGCTTTGAATGGACCAATCTTAATGTTGGCCAACTTGTGTTCCTGCCCGAACCCATGCTGGGCGTGAAATAATACCATCTCACATTCTTATAACTGAGCTAACCTTCTATGCTGTACCTGATTGGTAGCCTGATTCTTGATCTTTTTTTCCAAGCTAAAAGAGTACACTTCTGTTTGCAACTTGATCAGCATGTTAGCTAAATTAGTCAAGTAATAGTGGGGATCCCTTCTTCCAGAATCTTCTATGCACAAATATAGCAATGCTGAAAGAGCGGGGTGCATCTGCATAATTGTTGAAAGAGGCTCTTCCCCATGCTGGAATTATAGCTGATACTATAAGCAAAGATGGCGATAGACAGGAAGGAACTCCAATCAGAGGGTTTATCATTTACCAGCTTCATAAAGGATGTTCACCAGGGTCCCATTAACCCATTTGACCATTCCTTTAGATTTGGGGTGATATGGGGTCATCAGAACCCTGTGGATGCCCATTAGCTCATTCAATTTTGATAAAATGTGCAAGGTGAAGTTGGTTCCATTATTGGTAAGAATGAAATGAGGGCAGCCATATCGCTGGATAATATATTCCATTAAAAACTTGGCCACGGTGACCACCCCAAAATCCTGTATTTCCTGCACTTCAACCCACCTGATCAAGTGGTCAATAGCCACTAAATTTGTACTAAAACCAGTTAGCGCCCATTGGCAGAGGGCCAACGACATCAAGGGAAACCATTTGTCAAGAAAAACGTGGTTTCATTAACCAGTACAAGGTCTTCTGGCAGAACAGCTTTTTCACTTGGCACAAGTGGTAACAGGAAGGGTTCAAGCATGTCAAAGTTCATACTTTCCTAATTATACTGAGGGTGCAAAAGTTCCACTGCCTTTCACACACCACCATGTCCGACTGCCTTGTGGGCGCTCATAATAATCCCAGGCCATGCTGAGGGTCGCAGAAAGTTCACTATAAAATCAACAATCCACTTATACAGTTCCACATTCTGTTGAAAGATATTTGCTCACATCTCATATGATGCTTTTATTATTTGGGGCTGTTCATCTTCGTATTTTCTGCTGAGCATCTTATTGTACATCAAATCTCTGAGATCCACCGTAATTGAAATGGTTGGCAATCTAGATAACCAGTCAGCGTTCTGATGTTTTGCTCCCAGTTGGTCGAGGATCTCAAAGTCATAAGCCTGCATTTTAAGAGCCTATTGGGCTAGGCGCCCTTCAGGCTCCTTAAGGTTCTGCAACCAACGTAACAACACGTGATCCTTTACAATTTCAAACTTTATCACATGCAAATAGACCCTAGATTGCTTATATGCATAGATCACCATGAAGTACTCCCACTCAGTCATGGTATAATTATGCTCATGGCAAGTCAGGCTTCAACTGAAATATGCAACGGGTGCTCCTCTCTCTTGTCATCTTTCTGATAAAGGAATGCCCCCACAGCGGAAAGGGACGAATCTGTCTGAACAATAAACTCCTTAATGAAGTTCAGATAGCTTAGCACCAGCGCATTGATAAGCGCCGTAAAAATTAGTCAAAGGCGTATTGATGGCATTCCATCCATTTAAATATGGCATCCTTTTTTAACAACTCAAATAACGGCTAAAATACAGCTGAAGTTAGGGATGAAGCGCCGTTAGTAGCTGAACATCCCCTAAAATACTTTTATGTCACACTTACTATTAGGTGTAGTCATTTTTTGGATGGCCTCCACATTGGCCAGCTATGGCTTCAGCCCCTTGGATTCTACCACAAACCCTAGGTATTCCAATTGGTCACTGAAGATATTACATTTTTAAGGCTTTATTTTGATGTTTGCCTCAGCGAGCTAATGAAATACTGCTTTTAGATGATCAAGAGACTCAGAAAAGGTTTGAGAGAAAATATTGATAATACCAAGGTATATGAGGACACACAACAACCTCAGGTCTCCTAGGATAGTATCCATGGTGCATTGGAACTTAGCTTGAGCATCACACAGCCATTGTGGCATATGGGTTGGTTGGAAAAGGCCTTTGTATGTGATTAAGGTACATTTCTCCTGTTCCACCATGGGCATCTCGATTTGCCAATAACTGGTATCAAATCCATCACTGAGAAGTAGAAAGCTCCTCATAACCAATCCAACGCATTGTCAATCTGAGGCAAGGGATATGAGTCCCTTTTGATGAAGCTGTTGAGCTTCAGGTAGTCTTTCACTACCCAGTTGGTTCCGTCCTTCTTTTTCATAATCAGAACATGCAAAGCCCATGGACTCTTGTATGGTTTGAGCATCCCTTGCTCTAGAAACTTATCAATATTCTCAGTGACAACGTCTTCAGCTTCCCTAAATCAGAAGATTGACAAGACCTGATGTGAGGATGATCTCAGTGTTTAGTTGATGGACCGACCCCCAAACACACCCTAAATTGTATATTTTAATGGTGAAAGTCTCTTTATATGTCTGAAATAAAGCTATAGCTTGATCTTTAGCTCTTACAATAACCCTACTAAATTCTTCCACGGGTTTAAAGTCATTACGCTGGGCTGCAAATCGACGGTTAGACCAAATTCATCCAATGAGATAAACTTATGAACCTGAAGGACCTCCTCAATTGAGGTCAAGTGTAAATACGCCGCCATTTGTGTTAGCAGATTTGCATTGGTTAGTTCTAGATATTCGCTAGCAAAAACTTGATCTCTCCATGGCCTGGGAGTATAATACCTGGAGCCACATGAGCCTCAAGCCATAATTGCTGATAAGGCCCAATGACCTCATTATATATCTCAGCTTGAAATTCCACCTCTAACTCAGTGTTTACTATATCTTAGTGTCCGGAAGGGATTTTTGGTTCAATAGCTCTGAGTGACAGCACTTGATATTCATATATCTTTTGGGGAAGGGCTCTGACTTGCTCTTTAGTAAATGTTAGTGAACTAAAATCACTCCATTACTATGTGCAAGATTGATATGGCACATGTGCACCAGATTCCTTAGTACTCCGCTGAAGGTGAAATAAATTGGGATCTGCTGCCCCAAAATTTCGAAGGTCTTATCTATCATATCAATGACATCCCCAAAATGCCGCAGGAAAGCAGTTTTAATCAGCAGGTCGTAATTACTGTTGGGTAGCACTATCTCTGGAGCTACAACGACAATGGACCCAAACTACAAAGGTAATGTGCTGTACGCTCCCTCAAAGACCAAGATTTCCGCTCCAGCAATTCCATACCCCATTTGATGCTCCACATCAGGCTTTAAAGACAACTTCGCCATTAACTTAGTAGAAACTATGTTGACCAGTGCGCCTGTAGCTATTATAGCACGCACTCTATTTTTTGCTATAAAAATATCACAGTATGAACACTCAGAATAAGAAGAATATTAACTGTTTAATACATGGCCTTTTACAAATCTTTTTTTAAAAGAAAACTCACAATCCCTTCACTGACTTTGGGGTATTCTTTAACAATAGCGTCTACTTGAAGGGCGTTGTTTAATACTTTCAGGGTGGCTGCATCTGCGGCTAGATCCAGCTTGTCTGAGGAACTTTGATTAAACATTTGAAAAATGTACGGCTTCAGTTGCTCCTGAGGTCCTTCATCTACTGCAGCCTTGGCTTACTCCCATGTCATTACGTTCAATCCTCCAACTAGTTGCTGGTATAAAATCCCATTATTGTATTGAGGGACTTCCGCTGTATATACTACAATTGATTCAAGTGGGACTTTTGGGGTTGGGATCAGGGAGGTGTGGAGTCCCATCTCTACTCAATCCATCTTTTACCTGGTAGTTTTGGCCCTGTTGCACGTAGTGCACATGACAGTTAGGGAAGCTCTGTGCCAGGTGGCCAAGGCAATCACACTCATAGCAATTAAGTCCATAAGTTCCTCATCATTGGTTTTTCATAAGAGGGTCCAGGCCAATAAATTTTGTGGACGTTCGGCATAACCAGGGCCAGGTTGGTAAGATAATTGCTGACATTCGGCGTAACTAGGTCCAGGTCAGTAGTTGGGTTTCTGACAATTTTTGTAAATGGAGCTGGGATGGAAGTCAAATGGTTGAGAGTAATTCAACCAAGGATGAGGCGCAGAATTATAGTAAGGTTGGGGGTTTCTAGACGGAATGTGGGTAGGATGAGCGTATTCTCAAAAAAGATGGCCCAGTGGTGGAGGTCTGCTTCCACTCCATATTGGGTGGAGGGAAGTTAGCGAATATATAGCGCAAGAACTTCACAATTTTGAGCAGGGGAACCTCTTCATCCAAAATCTGAGAATTAACATTGTGAAGCTCATGGTGTGGCTTTACTGTGGAGGTTATTGCAATGCACACATCAGCTTCCACTAAATATTCTGCCCAATCAGCAAATGCACTTCTGCCATAAATCAGTCAGCAAACTCTGTGAGGGTCTCATTATGGCAGAACCCAATAGTCAAGAACTTCATCTTTCACCGTGACGTTTTTGAGGTGCCTCTGAAGAGTCAAAGCACTGTATCCTTTACTTCTTGGTAGGTGATGGGGCTGCTTGGAAGACAGCAGGTGACTTGATAAGCACTTCCAACATCCAAGGCAGATATCAGCAATTTAGCTTTATGCCAATCTGAGGCACCATCTGATGCAAACTCAAATCATTGAAAAAGCTTTAGATATTCCCATTGCAATCAAATGGAGAAGGCTTCTCAATATTGACCTCCTCATCCTGCTCATAGACGTAACTTTTTGGGGCATACTGAAAAATGGGTTGAGACCCATAAGCAGTCTCCCAATGAGGAGATGATTCAGCGGAGAGTGGGATATCTGCTGCTTAAGAGATAGCGTGGGCCTCTGCAGTTGGAAGTACTGCTAATACTTGTGTTAGATTTTGATGGTTGACTCAAAAATAAACCCTTCGAGAAAACCATCAATGGTAATAGATTAATCCCATTGATGGTTCCTTTGATCTTTCCCAATTTATCTGCATAACTAAATTTATTCCAAAACCACCTCAAATTGTACTTAAATCGTCCCAATTATCGTAGCTAATAATAGCTATGATATAATCATAATATGGCTAATCATGGGTCCACTTGGGTGCAAAGTGGTCTCACAGCATTGACTAAATTGCACCTCCTAAATTAGTGCACTAATCTTAATGCACTAAGGCGGAAGTTGGGTTCAATTAATTAAATCAATTTATTAAGCACTTAAACATAGACATCCAGAATAAGGGCATACTTAGTGCTATTGAGAGGCCTGCTGACATCCTGATTAGGGGTGCATCATCTTTTATGTTCATATATATTTTATTTCCCATTTATTGTTATTTGTCAAGTAATGACATAGATCTAATCGGGAAGATTTTGATATTGAGTTTGCAACCCAAAATCATCCCAATTATGAGAGTAAAAATGCCTTTAATCTGGCTTAAACAATTGTTATTTTTAGTCAATTCATAGGCAGAATTGACTTGGGGATTTTCCATGATACTGCCATGACCAGCAGAGGATTGGCATAATATGAATGAAATCATCTAATAGATGAGTTTGGCCAGGAGATGCCCAAGAGGTATATAATGCTGGCACCTGGCCAATTAATAGAACATCATCATTTACCATTTAAATATTGATCATTAATAACTACTGTCGCTTAGTTTATTAATTATTGTTTCCATCTGTCATCTGTCTGATATTTATACCTGTTGCCATTATGTCTATATTAGATAGTTGTGTGTGTTTATACTTCCCTAAGAGAAGTACTCAGTTGTCTGCCAGACAAGTAGTCCCAATTATAGAGTAATATTTCCTTATTTTGTTTGAAGACAGAAGGTCTTGAAATTGTTGTTGCCAGTAGACTTAAGAATGGTGAGAGTACTAGAGTTACTTGGCTATTAATGAGAATTATCAGAGAATCTACTTCCCAATTACAAGAAGGAGTTTTAATTGAAAAGCAAGTTTTTATTTTCAAATTCATTGTTAAGTCTTTTTAGCTTGCACCATTGGCTGAAAACTTAACAACTTGAGGGAATTGGCACTCCAATTCTACTCATATCCAGAGCTACCCTCCTGGGTTTGGTAGCTTCAGCCAGCATCATATTCCTCATTGTATGGCCCCCCTTGTCATTCTTCCACTTTCAATGAGAAAGTGGGAGATACTGGTCAATTTTCACTCTGCACAATGCAGTCGTTGGTTAATGTTGTATAAGCAATTAGCAAGTTGTTTGTTTTGTTGTCTCAGAATTTTTTATCTGGCTAAAAGTGATGTTGAGCTGGTGCATAATGGCATTCCGCTCTAAGATTTCATCCTGTTTCATGAACAATGCATATAAAGTGAGTTTGAGTTCCTTGTATTTTGCTTGTGCAGTGCTTTGTGAAGATTTTTGGCAAAGCAGGCCTGATGAGACATGGCCAGCAACTGGAGATTTTTTTGTTCTTTAGTGGTTGACAATGGGCCCTCTGTAGTGAGCACCACTGTTATAATTTTTGGGTGATACAATTAGGATACGAAAAAAGGGGTGCACAGGTCAAGCCCACTGAACCACAGATGGACGATATGAGGATTGTCAGTTCTCCAAACACTTCAAAATGTAATAAAATATGGAGCAACTGCCACGACAACACTTTTATTTATTTTATATCTACAGCGACTCTGCTGTTCCACTCACTCAATTATTAACGACCTCCTCTTTAAGATTTCCCTATCTAATTTATATATCAATGATTTCAGATGATACCTTTCTCTTAGCTTAGACTATTCTATTCCACCAAATTTCATTGATTTCAGGATAGTGTTCTTCAATTTCTCTAGCACCTTAATTTTGGGCAATCTATATTATATTTTAAAATGTTGACATCGCTTTAATAACTTATTTGTAGACAATCCAACAATAAACTGTTATATGCCAATACTACCTCATTTCAAGGCGTTTAAATAATTGCAATTAAATCCTAGTCAGCAGTTTTTCACCCAGACTGCTGTAGCTCTTCAGGGCTTATTGTCCAGCCATATTAGGATCTTGACAGGTGGTAGCAGACTACATAGGAAATAAAGATACCTTTTTAAAATGACAATGATGCATGATGCTCTTAGCATATCCAGAATTTTTGTTAGTGTATTATGGCTACCAAGAAGCACCTGAGAATGGAAAAATAAAAGAGTAATAAAAATCAGGCCGCATGGAGGTTTTCCGGGTTTTATCCTCCTTTCCCATTTTCTTCACTTCCCTAATTGGTGCGGTATCATCCCCAGGTCGGCCCACCTTGAATAAAATAAAAATCAGGCCAGTAGAGCAGTTGATTAAGGCTTTGGGCATTTACATAATAGTAGAATTATACCTATTATCATGATACTGGAAGATTGCCGCAGTAAAGATATGTCCTATTACCAGGTTCATTTTATGTTTGCGCGGGGAAAGATAGAATAAATGAGTAATTAAAAAGCGGATATGACCCCTGGGACGTGAGATTAGGTGATCATTAAGTTAAGGCAGCGAAAGTTGCACCGTGGGGTTATAGATTTATAATGCTTGTGAGTTTAGTAAGCTCTGGCTTATAAAGTTGGGGCCATTGATCATGATAATTAATAAGAACCAATATAACCCTCTATTTTTTATAAAAGTACAAAATCAAATAAATAATAATCATATATCACAGATAGTTGGTCAAACCAATTACAACATTTACTCTCACTTGAACAAACATTAGTGAACAAATATTAGTGGTGGTAAATTAAATCATTAAGAACTAATGGACGTGGGGACATATGCTTCTGATATGCCTTCAAGACTTATTGTGCACCCAGTTAATAAGGTTATCTTTAACGGGATCCTTCAGAGTGTAGGCATTTCTAGATGTCATCTTGATGATCTCAATA
Organism: Massospora cicadina; assembly: GCA_022478985.1. Taxonomy (NCBI): domain Eukaryota; kingdom Fungi; phylum Entomophthoromycota; class Entomophthoromycetes; order Entomophthorales; family Entomophthoraceae; genus Massospora; species Massospora cicadina. The sequence goes on from JAKSZP010000103.1 coordinate 65,323, forward strand.
GACCCTTCCCATATGTGCTCTAGCTTACTAATTCATCTAAACCCATGGTCACTATAACAAAGAGCCAAATCTCATACAGAAAAGTGGGGTAAAGGCCGCTGTTCTTTGTTATCACGTCCTTTAGACCTTACTTTCCAGACCAGCATATTAGAATATGCAGCGCTTTGTAGTAGGATTAAAGTCTGCATCACTTTTTCTAAATATTTGGTGGGACTCATATCTCTTGATGAACCAAAGAGTATAAAATTTGGGGGAGTGCTAGTTGCTTCCCATAAATTAAAGGCGAATGGGGAGTGCCTCATGTCCAAGAGATAAAATATATTGTATGCAAAATGTCAAAGATCAAGTAGAGGTTTCAACTGGATGTCTTAGCCATGATTTAATTGCATGAAATTCCAGTGGGGGACCATTTACTCGTTCCATGAAACCATTGGTCTCAGGGGTGATGGGGTGTAGACTATACCATTTGTATACTCATCTGATCATTGAGCTTTAAAATATTCTGAGAAGTATAGTTAGTTTCATTGTCCATCAAAAGAAACTGGAGGCATCCGTGCCATTAAATCATATCTTCTGGAATAAACTTAGCATTAGTTGTGGCCCCAGGTCCCTGAATGCTTTGGCCTCCACCCACTTGATGAAGTAATTGTTGGCCACAATTAATATTTAAATTAATCAGAACTATTGACAAAATAGCCCACAACGTCAATAGATATAGTATGCCATGAAAAGTTAGGTTAAACCAGATGATAGGAGGCGGCTATATGGTAAAGGGCGTCAGATTGGCATTCCTTACAACAGCGGAAGGTCTCCTTAATATATAGTTCATTGTTTTTCAATAATGGTGCTTTTTCAACATCTCAAATGTCTTCTAAAACCACATGCCTCATCATATTGTGGGCCCTGATAATAACATTAGTTTGCTCTGTTGGTCAGGGTATTCAATTTTGCTGATTATTTAATAATCTATACAGCTTTCTATTTTTGACAAAGGTATTTTTCCTTAAATTATATAAGGTACTCTGAACTCTCACCAGTTCATTATCATATTGTTTTGTTTTATCTTATTTATTTATTCAAGGCAAGCTGACCAGGGGATGGACATTGCCAAAATAGAGAAAGTATTGACATGAAACCTGAGCAGGGTCAACTCTGTTGTAGAAAGTTTTTTCTACCTCCAGATCGGGACTCAGATTTTTCTGGTTACGTCATGGGTAAGATTTTCGTGTTATTATACCTACTAACCGCCAATAGCTTCCTTCGGCTGGCACCCCAATTGATGTGCAAAGGGCAGGAATTAAACCCGCAACCTTCAGGTTGGTAGCCATATGCCCTACCAACTCGCTTCATTATCATATTGTTGGTATTAGATTATATTTTCTCTTGACTGTAGGACGAAGTTCAAAAGTTGGACTCAAAAAATGTAAAGCTAGCGGAGATGTCAATGAAGACAAAATATGTGGTAAATAGACTGTTTTATTGAGCTGAAAGAGTTCAATAATTATAAGGCGAGTGAGGCCACAATTATGAGAAATACTCCATAGTTCTATACAATAAGGGTCTCAAAGTCATTCCAAATAAATTTCCTAGTTGACACCTTCATTTTTCTATGTTGTAAATGTCCTCATGGCCACTTTGTTGGGAGTCGCTCCATTCATGATTTTGGAGGCAGGGGCACAGTTCCAAAAGGCATCTTCATTGATTCCTGTGCGCATGACACTTCCTGATTAGATGTCCAATTGGCGCCTTCAGTAATGGTTTTAAAATAAAAAGGGATCTAGGGTCATTTATTTGGGCTTAATTTGGGAGCAGGGATCTCAAATTGCTTATTATCTCAAACCCTGACAATACCCACCTCATGATCCTGTCAGAGGAGAACATAGGGCCATAGAATTGGCCTTGGACTAAATTAACCACTGTCTCTTGGGCAACGTTGGCAATGGAGTACACAGAACTCACCTTATGCTTGACATGGTAGGTCCTGACTAAAGAATGCCGAGTTTGTTCTGTTGAGCTCCATATTGATGCTAATAGAAAAGGACTAGGTCGCCTAACAGAACGTTGGCAAAAAGGTTCAGTTAATATTGGAGAGAGATGTATCCTTTGCTATATTTGAAATGATTTTCTGAGTAGTGATAGCTTAAAGCCGTATAATTTCATCAGATAAGTCCCTCATTGTTAAATAAGAGTTTTCAGGTCACAAGGAATCCACTAGGGGTTGCATACTACTTGGCAGCCGAGAGGTACGCCCATATAGTGCTTCAAAAGGGTATACCTTGATTTTGCAATGGTAACTTATCTAATAAGCTAGCAAAGCGTAGGGAAAATAGTTAAAATAGCACACATAGTTGGAGGCGGCCATCTTCCACAAGGTAAAAACAAGTGTCCCATTATCGCGCTCTACTACCCCATTAGGTCAAGAAATTATACAGGGAGTGAAACTTTGGTTAGTCCCAACATAAAGTGAAGCTAGTTCCTGGACTACCTGTGAGGTAAAGGTTAGCCCATTGTCCTGAAAATAGAGCTTTCAGACATCTGTGATAAGTGAAAACATATTAGATAAGCAATAGGGCCATACCTCTATGGTGGCAGCTGGAATAGAAACTACTTTAAACCACTTGGTCAAATGGACCACAGCTAAAGGAAATACTTATGCCCATATAAACCAGTGGGAAAAGGAACCACCACACCAATACTGACAGATTAATCTGACTATGTGGAGCCACAACCAAATGTTGCTACTGGGGGTTACTCAATCTTGGGTATGACAATTCAAATAGCTTTAGAAATTCTTGAATAGTTTCAACCATCCAATCCCAATAGCAAAGCATATTTAGTTATTCTTAAGTCTTTTTCAGGGCCCCATGTCGCACGGTTGAATGTCCTTCAATGATTTATTGGTTTGGGAGGAAGGTTGTATATAAGGGAGCCATTTATTGCTAACTCTTATATAAAGAATCCTTTTTTTATTTCTGTAATATTGGATCATTTTCCATAGTTCAGTTTAGATCTCAGGAGTTTCTAATTTCCATTTTTCTGATCAGCCAATTATTCATATAGTCAGTCTTCTTTGGGGTTTAAGGCGCCCAGCTCTGGCATCCTTAAAATACCGTAAGCATTCTAATTGTTTGCTCCTACACATTAGAAAATGATAAAATTGTAGTTCTGTAGTCTTAATGCCCACCTCACTAATTAGCTATCTAGATCCTTCATTTGCTGAAAACATCAGAGTGAGGTATGGTCTGTGATATTAATGAAATGGGTGCCATATAGTTATGGCGGGAAACGTTTGATTTCCAATAAAACAGCAAGGCACTCACAATAATAACACTATAATTTCGTTTGACCTTACTTAGGCTTTGGTAAAGCAAGCCTTTGGGTGGTTGACTTTGTGTTTATTGTGTTGATCTAAAATATCTTGAAAGCAGCATCGATATCATCGTGAATAAATTGAATGGTCAGTAGTAATGTGGATGAAATAAAATAGGTCTATTACAGAGGGAAGCTTTCAGCGGGTTAAATACATGTTCTTGTTCAGGCCGCTACTTGAAAGACACATTATTCTGTAGAAGGTAGATGAGGGTTTGTTTATATTGGCAAAATGAGAGATAAAGTGATGATAATAGTACACCATGCCCAGGAATACTTGAATATCCCTGAGGCCACGGGGACGTGACTTTTTCTAATGGCAGTATCCTATCCAAGATGGGCTTAATTACATGTTTGAGACCTTGTGTCTGAGCTTTTCATTTTAGATTAGAAGAAAGAGCGCTTTTAAAGCTTGAGCTTTATGGAGACCTTTCTAAAAATGATTTAAGACTTCCCAGCGATATTCCACGTGGCTATTAAAGGTTTTAAGAAAACAGTAACATTATAAAAGTATACAAGGACACGTTATAGCCACAAGCCTCCAGGATCCTGTCCATGGAGCTCTGGAAGGTTGTGGCTGCGTTGCAAAGGCCCTGGGACATCCTAGTTGGTTTAAATAGCTCTTTATTGGCTTTGAGCACGCATTTGGATTTTCTTCAGGTGCTAGCTCTACTTACAAGTATAAACTGCGAGATCCATAGCAGAAAAGTACTGTTAATCATCAAGCAAGCAAAGAGACATTGATCTGGGGCAGAGGATAAATATCCTTTTTTATACAAAAGTTAAGCATTTGATAGTTCAGCACTACGCAATGACTACCATCCGTCTTCCAAAGTAACAAAAGAGGGCATTCCCAAGGGCTAAATGAAGGAACCAGTAACATGCTTCCAGTAGCTGTTAAGCTCAATAGCCACCTGAGCTTCATCACCTTACTCCTTCTGGTAGGGATGGAATCATATGGGTTAAGCGTCCTAAGTTTTAACATACTATAAAACGCTATTCATTTTTCTGAAATCATGGGTGGAGGCTGAAGAAAGGGCAGATCATTCTTCTTTATTGTTTAACTCAGCTTCATAGCTCGCTGATAAGCTCTAGCCCAATAAGGTATCCATTAGAGCTACTGACGGAGGAAATTCTAGCCCAAAATACCTTAGAATCCAGAAGTTGCATATGCTGTCAGTTGCTTTTAATGAAGGTAGGCGAACATAAGCGGCTGGAGTATTGGGATCCACTATCATGGGCTTACCAGTGAGGTTGGGCAGCAGCACCAATATAGATTCAGCATAAGTGGGATTTAAAAACCCATGGAAGTCAGTATTTCCTTGACTGATGGGCTATCCACACCTTGTATTTCTAGTAAATGCTCTGAGTCAATATTGATATGTATCATGGTGTTAAAGATAGCCTGGGACTATATCAGTATAGTATTCAGCTTTAGCAAATAAAAATATTCCCTCTTGACCATCTTCCATAGAGGGGCTATCCATATCAAGACCCCTTACAGGATATTTAATTCTATTTATCTTATTTTTGCTCTACAACAAGCAGGACTGAGCTTTAGTCTCTGATTAAAAATCCTTTGGAGGTATCAAAAACCAATGGAACCCTATGTCCTAAAATTGACAAAATCTTTCTCATCAAAGTGTATGACAGAAGAATAATCACAGAGAAACTAGTTTTAAATGAGAAGGCATAACTAGGGGAATATAATTAAACATTTGATGTATTTAGTGGCAACTTGTAAATAAATGGGCAGCTAAGACAATGCCCCAATTGATTGAGTGCATTGCAGTCTAACTGTGCAATATTCCATGTAGTAAGGTAGGCCAGAGTTACATTGATGAGTTTCATCAATTATACAAAATGACACATAAGGTAACTACTGTCAACTATGGCGTGGGCAGGAACCTTATTAATTTGAACTGACACGAATGTGACTAAACTCCTAAATTAGGGGGCAATACAATAAATATAGAAGATTCATCAGAAGAAGAGTAAGCAGTATCAGGTTCTTTATTATTAATGGGTATCAATATATCTGTTTCAGCATGACAACATTAGACTCAATAGAATGGTGGTTATACTGGCTGATAAAAGTGCTTCCACCCTAGTGCAGGTTTTGAGTTTGAAAACTGTATTGGCTATAAAAGATTCTCGGTGTGGTATATATGTTCCAAGGCAAGCTAACCTATAATATTTTGTAACATTAGACTCAATAGAGATTTCTAGATGTTTTTGAGGCTGTACAAAGATATCAGCATGAAATTCAGGTCCTACATGTTGACAGCCCTTTTCCCGCCTCCTTGGCAAATCTCTTCCAACATTTCTTTGTGCTATGATGGAATCCATTATAGCAGGTGCACTGAGGTTTGGGATTCTTCTGGTTCTCAACATCAAAGACTTGAAGACAACTGGGAGAGGTAGAAAAAGATATTTTGGAACACAAGGTAGACGTAGGACTTTTGTTAAGAGGCTCCTTAATTTATTGGATGCAGTTGTAGTCACTCTTCTGGCCAATCATATGTGGTGGACCTAAAGAAAAGACCACAACGTAAAGATACATCAGTTGTGGCTTTGTCCAGCGTAATACAGTTAGTATTAACCAAGGATTGTGCTTGAGCATATAATCAGCTGGAAATCTTGAAAAAAAACTTTTTCTTTTGTTCAAACAGATATCCATGAACACCTGCATTTTATTGGCCAAGGTCTGGTTGCTTCCAAACTCCAGAATTAGGGCGGTACAGAATTTTTCTCTCAAGTGTGGCATTTTCTTAAATGGGAAGGCATAATTTCATGAGATGTGCTACACGGAAAGTAGCCAAATGTGCTTCACCTTCTGACTGTCAATAGCTCCTCCATCAAACTTTCATAAGCGTACAGAAATAATAAGATACTTGCATGTTCTGGAGTAGATCTCTCCTTTAACCAGGAAAAAGGTTAGCCACAATAGGTTGAAAAATGTACATATAGCAGGGACTAGAGAAGGCTCAAAAATCTTGGTTTCACATAGTTGCAAAGGGCCTGTTGGTCCAATCACTGTCTCAATCCTTCTAGGTCATCCTGAATTTTATTTCAATATCGGGTTAGAGAGGTAACTGTGGCCTTGAGGAAAACTTGCTCCCCCAGCGCTTATAATTAGGTATGTTTGACGAGAAATTGATTTACACATTCACTTAAGCTGGTTATAAATTTAGCAGTTTTGCTAAACTTACATGATCATCTGTCAGTGAGCTTGGCAAACACACTGAAATTATTAATCTCTCTGACAAAGCATCAATTGATATTCTTGAGATCTAGGGGGACCCCATCTAAGAGGAGCTTGTAGCAATGAGCCACGTATCTTACTTAGTCTCATAAGGCTGCAAGTGCCATCAAGGCGTTTTATTTCCAGAAATCTTAGGATCATTAGGAGTTGGTACCAAGAAACTGTATGGCCCTTGGGATCTCGGGGGACATTTGGACCCTTATGGTCCTTTGGGGATTTCTAGTTCTTTTAGTCCTCTTGGCCCCTCAGGCCCCTCAATCCCAGGGCGCTATTGTGATAGGGTAATTACTGTTAATGTTGCTGGGTCAACCAGATGAGGTCCTAAATATAATTGAGGCATGGGATCCAGGTGAACTACAAAGTTATACATTTTAACAACTTTGGTACTCATAGCTACCCAAGGTACACTGTATAACATAGAAAATTAGTTGCAAGCTTCATTAATCAATCAGCAACTATCTATGATGGCTTTCTGGACGTTGTGAACAAAGTAGGAGGCAGAATTATACAAATCGACCTTATCTGAGTGCAGGGTTTGTGTAAGTCCTAATTGGAGAGCTCATTCATGATGATACTTACCTACACTTATAGGATGTGGTGTATGGCTATATAAAGAGCTTTGGAGATAGTGTTCATACCAAAGTCAGTTCTACTGAGGGTGGCAGAGCCTAGGTGTAAAAATCTTGCATTGGGGAAGGCAAAGAGGAGGCATAAGATGACTAGAGTGACCACCCACAGAGTAGATGCCATTCATGATCACTAAATGATCTTGTTGATATCTTCATATTGGAATTAATAGTGATCTTAATTAATGGATGGTAGAGTGAATCGGAAGGGGGCCTAAAATTCCAAGCTTTCAGGTTGTAGAGGAGATTCTTTTAATGAGATGTGTTGATCCAACAAGTTATTTTTTAACTAATTTAAAGAGTTTGTCTTCTTGTTTTGTTCTTAAAATTTTAGGATAACTTCATTCACTGTACAGATCAGAGGGCCCCTTTAGTGAGAACCACTTATATAGGCTTACCATTCCTCTTGACTTTAAGCTAAGGTTAGAAATGGAACTCAAATCTTTTAAACTAATGGAGAGGTCAATGAAGACAAAAGAAGGAGTAAATATATTATTTTGTTGAGTTAGAAGAGCTCAATATCTACAGGGTGAGCGGGGCACAATGATAAGAAGACCTACATGGTCCCATACATATAAGACTCCTCAAAGTCTTCCAAATAAATTGCCTAGTTGTTACCTTCATTGTTCTATGTTGACAATGTCATCATGGCCCTGATGTTTTGAGTCGCGCCTTTCATGATTGGGAGGTAGGGGTACAATTCTAGAAGGCGTCTCCATCAATTTCCATGCACGTGATGCTTTCTGATAAATTTCTCATTGGTGTTTTTAGTGACAGTTTAACCAAGAGGACTTTAGAGTCGCTTATTAGGGCTCATTGGGAGCAGGGACCTTGACTCACTAATTATCCCGAATCCTGACAGTTGGGTTGGCAAATTTTTATAGAAAAATGCCCACATTCGCACTAAGGCCATGGTGGAAAGGCAAGATAAACCAACAACTTTTTGATGCTTTACGCTGAGGTGGTGCTGAACTTTTTAATTTAGGCTAGTAATTCAAAGCCCGTTGATCCAGACGCCCTTCTGGCTCCTTCATATTATGAAACCAGAGAAGGGAGGCATGATTGATTACTATAATGAAATGCACTCCTTAACATAAACTCAAAAATGTTATGCATATATGACTATCAAGCACTCCTTCTCAGCTAACATATAATTTAGCTATGGATGTCCAACGTCCAGCTGCAGTAAGCCACATAGTGCTCAATCCGCAAAGGATAAAATTGTGATTTTCTACCCTGACAGCGGTGAGAGAGTATCCGTTTGAAGTATAAAATTTTAGAAAAATTAGATACTTAAGTAGTAACGCTTTAATGAGATACAGCCTTAGTTTAACAAAGGCCAATCGAAAGTTCCATGTCTACTCAAATGGTTCCCATTCCTGAGAAGGTATAATTACTTATTACCTATTTTGCTAAAATTGTCTTTAATTTGGCATTAATAGCCAATTATCCCCAGAAAGACTTGAATGCCGCAGTTGCTACTCAGCCACGCCATATGATCAATATTTTCAACCTTTTTCTAGCTGGGGCTGCAAGCCATGTTTATAAATTATGAACTCCAGCTATTTCAGCTTTTCGTAAAAAGTTAATTTCATGGCTTAGTTTGAACCATCCCTGGCGAGGTGTCATAAACTTCTAGGTGATGCAATTAATAAGTTAACGTTCTAAAAATTGTTGTTATCTGAATAAACTAGAACGCAGATTTTATTTAAAAACGCCAAGGATAATAACCTTAGCCTGCTGTAAGGTTGAGGGGCATTGCACAGTCCCTGTGGCATTTTAGTAGATTGGTAGAGGCCCTGAGCCATGATCATGGCACATTTTTTATGCTCCTCCTTGTGCAGCTCTATCTTCCTATAGCCAGAAATTAAATCCAGGACTGACATAATGTGCACTGCCCAAGCAGTCTAGTGCATCATCATTCTGTGGTAAAGGATAGAGATTTTTTTGTAATAATGTTATGCTTTTGAGTAGTCTAATATAATGCAATATGACCCGTCTTCTTTCTTAATAATCAGCACCAGAGAGGCCCAAGGACTCATGGAGGGCCTAACAGTCGTGTTACACTAGCTGAGTAATTTCTTTATTAATGACTTCATCTGCCGTTTTTAAGCATAAAAAAGATGGAGGTGAATTGGTGAATAATTACCAGTATTGATATGGTGTAGCCCATCATGTCATTATAAGTCATATAGTCTTTTGCATAAATGCATTACTTGTTTAAGTGGCAAGCTCTTGGTCCTTCTCATCTTCAATTAACCCAAAAAGAATTTCCCAAGGTACCAGAGAACATACAGTTTAGCCATCTAGCCGCCAAGGCAAAGTTTTTCTAGATTACCAAGATCGTGTTCAATTGCTATTTCCCCAACTAGCAAATATAAACAAAATCAACTATTTGATATCACTTAATTTTTGATAAATTAAGGATACTGGTAGCTAACAGCGCTTAAATTTTCCTATTATCTGAAAAGATAAACCCAGGAATGGCGACCAGTTCCAAGTTATATTGGATTAAGGAGGAGAATATCTTACCATATAAGCCCTGAGGGAATTTTAAGATAAATTTCTGTCCCCACTATTACTAATAACCCTATAGAATGGTTAGGTTTGATTGGCTTCTATTGGAATGCCCTTAGATTCCAAAATTTGGATAGGTAACTTCCGTTTGGCCACAAATCCTCTAATACCCAATGGCAATATTTCATCCTTGAACGTGAGTTTAACAAACCCCTGATTTCAAGGCGTTTAAGTTTCATCCTTCTAAATTTAGATTAGCAAAAGAGTTTGTCAAAGTATTTTTAGCGTGTTCTCCTTACAGCAGCTTTGACTCCATATATTATTATAAATGAGGTCCAAGTTAAGAAGTCGTAATATTGACTAATGAAAATGAAGACAGGAGAGGTTAATAGCATGGAGCAAAATTGCAGCGGCAAAGAACTGTAGGCTTCTTCAAATATTTTAGTCTGTGGCCCGCAGTACCATAGATTTTTTGATGATCTATGTCTGGAGAAAGGCCCAGTTTTTTCTCAAGCTTATGGGCATAACGTTAACCAGTGCCTCACTGTCTACAATAGCTCTGACTTTGAGCTTGTTTACTGAGAGTTTAATGTAGGTACACTCAGAAAAATAAGCACCTGAAGAGTTGATGGAGGGAATTTAAAATGTGACTTTGATTTATATAATTTTGGATTCTTTGCCTAGCTTGAGCTCGATTCCTTCAAAATCTCAATAAGTATAGCCACTTGAACTTTGTCTAATTGAAGGATATTGCTAGAGAGGACTTGAAGCTCTCACAGTTAAACCTGCTAAGCGTATGGCTTTTCTTACTATTTCACCAACAACTTAAATTTACATATCTTCTGTGAGCGAGTGGTAACATGCTACCATATCATCTGCTATTACTTAATGATATGCCAGAGGCAGAACATCATCATTGTCCCTTTGTTGAATGAAAGGTGGGTTTTATATTTCTTCTTACCTAAGAAATTTTAAAAAAAAACTGATGTAGAAAATTCTGGGCTCACTCCAACCTGTCTTTTCATAAATCTTCCTCATTAGTGAAGTTCAAAAATAAACCTTAAATTTATAGTTTAAATTAGGTCGCCAAGTAGCATAATGACTCAATATATTTTTAATATGACAGATGATCTGAGTAATATCAGTCTTATTAGAACAAGGCCTTTAAGGCGAAGGTAATACTTTTTCTGGGTAAACAGCCTTAGGGCGGGGGTCATGAGGCTCCTGATGACTCTTGTTGGAAGTCTCAACTGTAAAAGTGAATTGGCGGAGGTAAATGACCATATGAGTAATAGCATCTCGATTTAACTGGTATCATAAATCAATATATTCCTTTTAGGGCTAACAGGCATGACCTGACGTGATCTGACTGTTAAGATCATAAATGGCATTTGCCTCAGATAATATATGCGCTTCAATTAAAAGTGATCCACAATTGCTCTACAGTTTCATCTTTTAAATAAATATTTAAGTAACTCCATTTTCTGAGTGGCTATCCTTTCTGAACAACCAAACTTTTAGATAGAAAGATCATTGACATTGCAGGATGACACGCTGACTTTCTTTAACTTTGGCATAATTACTGACTTTTGGAGTCCATAGAGTTCATTAACATTGCCAACTTAGCAGTATCAGCTACTCTTCCCATATTAATCTCAAAGAGATCAATATAACAGTGCATACTCCTAATCTTTTTAAATTAAGGGTAAAATTTTAGGATTAGCCAGACTGTGATCGTCAAGGCTTCAAGGCTAAAGGTCCTGCACTGTTTCTATAAAAATTTCTTAAATTAATTAGATTAGGGGTGGGATTTTAATGGCTGTGATCTTCTGGAGTAGCCAAGGAGGAGGAGTCTAAGGGAACTAGAAAAGGATTAACAGAGGCATTACATACAGGTTGTACAGGAGGTTCACAAAAAAATGAAGCCAAATTCTCAAGAAGAGAAGTCGTTAAAGTGTTGGGAAGATCAGAAGCTCCAACGCCAAAAAGCAGATTTAAAACCATAGGCTCTTTATGAGGAACCAGTGACTCATTGCCATCCATATCAGGATTCATTAGAAGTATTTTCCGCTCATCAAAGAATATATAATAGGGCCAGTTACTTAATGGAACTGTTGACATCAACAAATATCCTTATAGATATCTAATTTAAATTAATATAATATAATAGAGAACTGCGGAATTACGCCTGATACATGGTTTCAATATTATCAATTTTTGGGTAGCATCCAATATATCTGCTTCAGGTTGATAAGCTCATTAAACAGGACCTTACTTTCTGTCCATAAGTTTTTGTTCCAGATGCAAGGAATTAATTTCATCTAAAAGGTCAGTACTGGAGTGAACAGCTCCATCCATATTGGTATCAAGGCCATCAAGGTAGCATTGATGAGCTTTGATATCTCATATTAACTTTTTCACTTGACAATCATATTTAATAATGATTCCAGAAAGTTGGCCAACATGAGCAAATTGGATTGTATTTGACAAATATTATCAAATGTGGTTTTCTGGGCCTTTAGTCAGCCACTTCATCTTCAGAAGGTTGTGCTTCTACTGGAAAATACTTAACAACGAAATTGAGGTGCTGCATATTAAAAAATGTTGTATAGTGAAACATTGCGTTAGTCCCTAAATGAGCATCAAATTTTAAAATGGTTCAGGGGCGTCATATTTCAAGTGTACAGGGTATAATACACAAAGAATACCAGGCACTGGTTGATAACAATAGTCTAGCCAAAAACCACAATAAAAACTTTACTATCATGAAATTAGGGTTTTATTAATAAAACATATTAACACACTGTAGTATCTACTACTTCATTGGTTAAGTATCTTTATAAAGTAGTCTTAATGGTAGTCTGATAGCAGACTAAATAGAAAAAATATCCCTCTCCAAAACGACAATCCCGCCTATATATGCTCTTCCTAATTCCAGTGTTCTTATTGGTGCAATTTCTAGCTATTAAGCAACACTAAGAATGGATAAAAAGCGAATTATTTAAATAAGGATATGAAAGCTAATGCTTAAGGATCAGGTAATTTCCATAATAGTAGCAATTTGCTGATTGTAATCAAGATACCAATAGATGTCTGCAAAAAAATAAGACTTTATTACCAATTATTTTATGCTGGCGTGGGGAAAGATAGAATTTAAAAAATAAATAGGATAATAGCTAATTTTTCTGAGGCCACAAGATGAAGTGATCATTCAGTTAAGGAAGTTAAAATTTCACTGGGGAATTAAGTATTTATTCAGCTTGTGAGTCATAGTAAATGTAGTTCTTATAAAGTCAAAAGGCCAAGGAATGGGATAATTAATAAGAACTAATCAAACCCTCTATCCAATTACTAATTAGTATATAAAAAATAGATAATAAACATATATCACAGTTAGTTGGTCAACTCAATTACAACAAGGTGTATATTGGGCTTGTCCTAAAAGGGCAAATCCCTGACCTGTACTTCCAACTTATTATCATTTGCTTTGCATAAGGTAATAAGAGTACTTTATTATCTATTGATGCTTCAAAAGGCTTAAGTCCTGAAATAACCATTATCCCAAAAATCTAAACAATAAGAAATTTCATTTATGATACCAATTTTCAATTAAACTAATTTGAGATAATTTGTCTCATTAATGATCAACTGGATGATAAGATAGGTTGATCTACCCACAAATCTATTATTTTATTGCTGTGGAGAGCGAGGCCCTATTTCATGATTATCTCATCCCGTTGCTAACCTCATGCTATCTAATAAACACTTTTATATATCATTTGCTAATCTAATTTCATATAAAAGAATTGGTATAATAAATCTGGATCTATTCCAAGCTTCAATAGGGTATGCGCTAATTATTCATTACATCCCTGATTTTATCTTTGAATGCACTTTAGTTCTATATATAAACTAAACTTTTTTCTACTCAAATAAACTTTCACAGATATTCCTTCATTTTATTTAAAATTCTTTTTAGACCTCTGGGCTCTAACTAGCATGCCACATTCTATTATAATCTAATTATTACCCAACTATACTGATATTGTGTTCTCTGAAGAAGTACTTAAACAATTAATTTATGTCGCCAGCAAAGAGTCTGGAAGCCTATTAGTGGTACTTGATACAGAGGACTTTAATTTAATGTCTCATGATATGATTACTATCATAAATTTCAGGGATAAGTTTGAAGTGGCCAAGCATAAGGGTGTCTAGTTTTCTACCTTCCTAACCTGAAACACACCTTGAATCAACGCTAGAAAAAGTTTAACCATGCCCATACTGCTGCCAAGGAACCACACTATGAGTTTAAGGATGTTACATCTTTATCGTTGAAAGTTACATTTATTTTGCCCACAAAATGGGGCTTTACATCTGTTTTTAGGGCACAAATTTGATTAAAATTTAAAATATTGTTACCAAAATCTGCAATATTAGCATCTAAATTAAGATTTAAATTTAGCCATATTCAGGACATAGTACTACTATTAATGAGCCTTGTTCTTTTAGTTAAATTGGTTTAGTGCCGTAGTAAAACAACCAAACCTCCTTCAATCACCATTATAGTTATTTCATTATTCTAACTTCTCTGAATGTCAACTTAGTTATTAATGAAAATTTAATTAATTCTTAACTTTGAATCTTTGGACCAGCCTAGATGTAGACCTCTGTGAGGAGCTATTTAAAAATTAGTCATTATATACATCTAAAATATAAGCTGATCCAATTTTGCCATTTATGTAGTACATTAAAACCCCAATTATCTGAGATGTCCATGCCACCCAATTCTGAGGATAATCGGGGCATTACTGTACATATTTCTTTATTTTTTTAAAATAGGACTTAACACTGAAGCAAATTTAGTCATTTATAAGCATTATTCTAAAAATTCTACTAAAGTAAAGCCCTGATTATCCGCAGAATTGGGTGGTAAGGGCATATCCGATTATTGGGGCTTTACTGTATGTACTGTTTCTATTTGAAGCTTCATAAGACCAAGACACTATTATTGATTGGTCATGAACTCATTATTAAGGTTAACCAGGTCCTCACCTTCTTAGTATGACTAGAAGTTTTTAGTTTAATATACTATATCTGGTCTTGAGCGTGGACTCTATCCATGGTGTCATGTTTCTTTTAGATTTAGTAGCAAATTACCTAGTTGTATGGGTTTGGAACCCCATCACCTTCAGGGTAAAGGGAGTTACAGAGACTCTCCTAATATTAGTTGACCCCTTATATATCTTTCCATGAGTTTTTCATGTTGGACTCTTTCTGGGCGTGAACTGTGTGTGTTGACCATTTTTCACGGTCACTATAACCCTCTTCACTGTTATTTTGCTCATTCTATTTTGTTTACAGTATTGCTTTTTCCTTGCCACAACAAACTAAATGGCTTCTACCATTCTTGCACATATTTGGTTGTTTCAGATAATTTGCAACCCTGCTGTAACTATACTGAAACCAACCCAGTTGTAATTTATAAAAATCAAGCAGGTGTTAGTTTATAATTATTCTTAAGCTTCCTTCTATACCTCTTTAAACCCTCATCTTCCCCTTTTTTGCGCTGAACTACTTAATAGCTCTCACCAATGCCTCTACCTAATATAATAGTCTTCAGAGCTACATGTATTTTATGGAAGTCAATGGAAGGTTCGGAACGCCTTCTAAAAGCACATCAATCTGCTCTAACTTGCTTTCAAACGGTCTAAGGGTTCTTTTCATCAGGAGGGCCGCCCATTGGTGGTTTTCATAAAATATGTGGTCAGGTCCAGGACTTACCTTTGTCTAACATTGTAAAAATTTCATTTCTTTGTTTGACGCTTGATGCTAATGAAAAAATGCCTGGGTATAGCTGTCTTCACCTGGCAACTTCAGTTAGGCAATTACAGGCCTCCTTGAGAATTTCCTAGACCCAACCAATAGAAGTGACTTATATTTTATCTGCATATGTTTTACCAGCGGAGAACCCTATAAATACTAACCCCAAATTCATAACTTGCCTCTTAAAATTGTCGATGCTTATGCCTGTTAACCATCATTTTTGGTGGTATCAGATGTCTTCAAGAGTTTAGCCCCATTCCGCCAATTAAGTCAGAATCTGAATATATTACTGATCTGGTGTTCCATGATGCAGAACAAAGCGTACCTCTTTTTATATGGTCTTGATGCTATTTTATGAATAATAACGCCATGCTTACAATAAGATCTTAAAAGCCACATCTGGATCCTAAACGTCTATTTTTTAAATGCTCTATATATAAATCATATTGAATCGTTCATTAATTCTCATGGATCTAGCCCTAAAAATATCAGTGTATCAGATAACACATGAGAGCCCCACTCAACAAACACAAAGATTCTCTGCAATCAGGAGATGAAGAAAATATTTATAGTATTGTGTTAGATATGTCACAGCAGAAAATGAATATAAGTATGTCCCTTCCAGTATAGATTGTTAAACTAACCCACCATTTTTATGACAAAAATACTATTTGGTGGCATTATTATGCCTGAAGTAATCTTAATAGTTATTTGATTGCCAAATATTTAAAGAATATAAAATATTTGGGAACTTTATGCTTTCTTATACTCTTTTTTCCCCTCTGGTAAAAGTAGAACGTCTGTTATTGTAATACAGGTGCTACAGAGAACTTCTTGATCAAGATCTAGCTGAATATCTTGAGTTACATTAAATACCTGGTGATATGGTTAGGTCCTGAGCCTCATAGGCGATTTTAACACTAATTATTCAGGAATAGGTTTTAATAAAAGTTAGTAAATAGAACTTGTAGAACACTTTCTGGAAGTCAAAAACCTGTGTACCCGATTTTTTAGAGATAGAGTGTGGCGTAAATTTTATAACAAAACCAAATTGAAGAAAAATGCTTTGTCACACGCTCAAAATAGTGAAAAATAGTAATCCATATGTCCACAGATTTTTTCATGCAACTTTCCACAATGACAAGATGTGCAAAACCTTATCATATCGCCTTAGTTCAAACTCTCAACAGATGTTCTATTGACTCCCTGATTTAAAAGCTGAAGTCATCAGTCTGATGCAGCTTTCACGAATGCATTACTGAAAACATTCTGAGTTTGATTGTGATTTAAAAATTATAGTAGATTTTGGTGCGCATTTTCTCTCACATATACTTCTAACGTTGGTAGAAGAAGCAACACTGAATGTTTAGGTTACAAAACAATTGGCAAAAGGTTTAATACATTAGCAGACCTTTCCCTATGTGTTTGCTACTCCTATCTGTGGAAAAGCAGATGATACTTTAAGCCTTGTGAAGATTATGGTAACCAAAATAATGTTACCATAAATAAGCTGCGTCCCATCCCTTTGGAAGCTCAAATTACCAGATAGGTGGAAAATATCAAGGTATTCACAAAGTTAGATTGCTTAAACAACTTCAATTAGTCTGCGTTAAAAAGCTGAAGAGTAAGATATTGTGTTCACTCACCTGAAAAGAGAATGTTAAATTATAGTTATGCAATTTGATCTTAAGAATGAGCCTACAATACTACTGCCTCATTTTCACTGGTGATAAGAGAGCTGTTTTGTGTTTTCTATGGCTTATATGGACTATATATTGGTTCTCTACTAAGACCATTATTCTCATGATATCCACTTGTGCATTGTTAGAACACTTTAAAGGGTCTCAATTACCATGAAAGATGGTTAGTGCGAATTCTAAGTCTCAGGGCAACTTTTTGGGAAACTTTGTGGCTTACAGGGATATATGATCACCTCAGTCAAGGAGAAAGATATTACTAATTGGGACACGCCCACCTCAGTTAAGGAACTAATAAAGATTTTTGGAGACATACACCACTCTCAAGAAGCTTACCCAAAACCTGCCAGAGGGTGCTGCACCCTTGTATATAAAAATCTATGCCAAAATTTTTTAGTAGCAATCTGCACCGGAGGTTAAATTCACTCATGAATTTCTACCTTGCTTTCCACATCCATACTTCACCACTTGGACCCATACAAGGAGATTATAGTGGTCAGCGGCGCTTACAACTTTGCTCTAGCTGCTTTTCTGTAATAAGTGGGCACAGATAGTGTTAAGAAACTAATAGGATATTTCTTGTACAAAATGTCCCTCCTTGAGTTAAATTATACTGTTTATGAGAAAAAATGGCAGTGGTGGAAGCTTTAACTTATTAGCGTCACCGTCTACAGGTTCTCACAGCCATTATGGGTCTTAATTGACTACTGGGCTCTGCTATACTAACGCGCCCCTCATGTCCTAACTCCTCATAAGACCTGCTGCTATATGACACTTGCTTTATTTTTGTTTTCATATGAGTTATATGAAGGAAAGGAGAAAGTTTAGTTGATGCCTTAAGTTATACACATCCTTATCCCTGACCTCAGATAAATAGAGCTCCATATCACCAAAATGATAATTTATTTAAGTAAGATCAACTCTGCAAACATCTTGTTAAGTTTAAGCACAGGTTCAATGATTGAGTTGTAGGAACAAATAGGCTTGTTCTTTTATGGAGAAAACTATGCATTTAAGTCTTCTATAAAAGTAACTTCCACCCCACTCAGGTACTTTATTAATGGCAAGTATCATTTATCTCACTTTAGATGACTTGTGAAAATAGACAAGGGCAATTACTACTATAAACTATTTCAGTGAAGCAAAAGTTATAATAAATATAAAACTGTCTAATTATGTCTTGATTAAAGATACTATGGGGTTTATATAGGGAAGTATGTGATCAACACATTGATTGGCACCTTGATAAAAGTGACATATATCACCAATAAACTTAACACTACAAAAGATCATATTAAAATAATAAACTCTTCAGGTATCCATACACCTAATTGGCCCTCATTAACAAATAAATTATGGCCCTTCTAAAATTGATATACAAAATAGTGTGTTCCAAAGCCTTTTTCCGCCCTATTAAAGTAAACTTTACAAGGTAGCGACCATGCTTGTATAACAAAATACATTTTCAACATGATGAATTACCCTGGAAAATTTTTAAATTACTATCAAGACAAGCGTTACAACGCTTATGTGGATCCAAGAAACACTCTTAATTAGTTGGCGCTTTAGCCAATGAATCCAAGTAAAGATTCAATTATTGACTATTTTGCCAACAGCCATCTTGCCTGCAAACATTGTAAGCGTTTGTACCCAATTAAATATCAATTAATTTAACATTGTGATTGGATCCTGACATTGAAATCAACTAATAATCAATAGATGATAAATGTAGAATAAATGGTATATGACAATGTTGTTCAATTCCAAACTTTAATTGAAACAAAATAATCTAGTTGTGGAAATTCAACAAAAACCTGACTTGACTAGATTATCTAGCAAGACATCCATTTTTTGCATTTGAAATCTTAGTGCTAATTTAACATTTTTTCTACAGGCATGTGCTAAACGTTAGAGGCCCCTATTGTTCAGTATCAGATAAATTCTCATAGTCTCACCTCCATTCCTCTCATCACCCATGCAGAACTTTAGCAGTGACTGGTTCTATCCTTGGTAAGCTTCTGGGCTCAAATCAATCTTTTCATCTTTAAAAATTGTTCATTCACTCCCTCAAGAAGCGCCATAGGCATCTTGTATTCTGGGAGGCAGTAAAATATCAAAAATATTTCTCTTTTTTCCTTTTCTGTTATAATTTTTTAATTCTTTTCATCTTTTTATCTTTTCTATATTATATATGTTATATACCTCTTCCATTTTTTCTATCTTTTTTTAAGTTATATATTTTTCATTAATCTCTTTTTCTTAAGATCAAAGATTATAAAAATTTACTATGGACTCTGTTAACTTTATGACCATTTGAGATGTTTTTGATTGTATAGGAATCTGTTGCCAATTTTGAAACTACTTAAAATGGCCCTGTTCATAAAGCATCCCGCCTATTTTGGTGACTAAACTCATGAGTATCACAATTAGTATCTACATCTCCACTTTAAAATTCTTTGATGACTGGTCAGTTTTTACCATTTTAATCTTTTTTTTAACCTTTTCTAATAAGTTCATTGAAAACTTAAGATTAAATATAGTTCATAATGATTGTCAATTAATAAAGTATTAATCAGGAATCATCCCCAATAATGATTCTTTTGAAAATAAAAAATTGCGGTATTGATGCTCTTCATCTATAAGGTAATTCAAAGAGCAACTTTCTTTTGGCTATATGATATCT
This sequence comes from Massospora cicadina, assembly GCA_022478985.1. Lineage (NCBI taxonomy): Eukaryota > Fungi > Entomophthoromycota > Entomophthoromycetes > Entomophthorales > Entomophthoraceae > Massospora > Massospora cicadina. The sequence continues at coordinate 85,303 of JAKSZP010000103.1, forward strand.
GATTCTATAGGCAAATTCATGTAGCTTGAATAAATGCCTAAGCAGATGTCCTTCTGCAACCAGTTTTAATAGCTTTGCATTTATGCAGCATTCATTTACTCAACCAGTTCATTTGTATATGGTTGGTATTTATTTAATAGTAATCCTTTAATCCCCATTAGTTTGATAAATTGGGTCTACAAAGGACGTCAAGTTTATTCATTGTTTGTAAGTGTCCCTTGAGGGAAACATGTCAAAAAGCCACCTGTTCTAAGTTTAGCTTGCAGTACTCTTGGCATCCACTTGGCTCAAGTCTCTTATTTTACTCATCTGTTAAATGGCCAATTGCGGCAGTAAAGTATTTAAGTACTCTGATACTGACTTAGTGGGATCGTGACATTGATTGATACTGTATGCACAAAAATTCTGGGAACACTAGCCAATAACCTGTCAAACCATTATGATGGTTTATGTAACTGAAACTCAACACATCGGGAGATAAATTCAATTACATCAAAATGTAGCGATTCTTAGTAATAATATTGTTGAAAATGCTCTAAGTACATACTTAAGCTTCAATTACAAATGACTTTGTAAAAGCTTGGATTATCTTAATCATCCCAAGAGTTTAAATAAACATTTATTATATTTTTCTTTTGTAAAAATACCCTTCTTACTCTGATGTTTCCATGCTTATGTCAATACAATTTAAATTTCTTGGGGGCCATCCTCTAAATACCCAATTACCATCAGTGCTAAGATATCATCCACTTGTTATATGATAATATGAAAATAATGGAATCTTAATAATCAATCAGCATTCTCATGGTTAGTTCTTAATCTGTGCTCAGTTTAAAGTCATAAGCTTATAACTTTAAAGCTCATTGGACTAATCTCATTTGGTTCTATAAGATTATAAACCATCAAAGTGAATCATGTTGTCAATGACCTTAGAATGCATTACATAGATATAGACTTAAAAAATTCTTCCTGGAATAGAAAAAACAAGACATTACTGTTCCAAGACAGTGTAATTTTTTCAGCTAGAGAGAATTTTAGCTTACATGAGCAACTGGGTGTTCATCCTCAATATTGTAACTTTAACTTAACATGTCATTAATCACCAAAAGAGAAGCATCTAGTTTAAAGAATAAAAGATGACAAAAGGCAGGGCATTATAGACATGATTCTATTAAATAGTTCCAGAGCTCATAACCAACTCTTGGGACTCTTCAGTCCATATGAATCCTTCTTTTATATCCATCAAAAAATAATATATAGGCTTGGCTATTTTTGCAAAGTCTTTAGTAGATTGCAAATTATTGCTGATCATTAACAATAAAACTTTTATAACTCAAACATTTTTTATTGACATCCATGTGAATGCTTGTATTTACTGGCACCTAAGCAGTTGTCCTTGTGAATTCATAAAAAAACTTAAGTATTCTAACTTTTTAATGAATAAATGGCATATTATTGCTTTAATTCAGATTGTCTAAGACAGACATTTAAACACTTTCTTCTTGTTGGTTCAAGTAGTTGGTAAAGGTTCTACTAAAACATTTGTATAGTTCAAGTTTATCAAGTATAAAGACAAAAGTAAAAATGGCTATGATGGTGTCCCGCGCCCTCTTGAAAGTAGCTGAAACATTTTAGAGCCCTTGAGGCATTCGTGTCAGTTAATAAAGTACTCGTTCAGTGATTTAAGCTCATATTTTGGTATAAAATTTTATAGTCACTTTGTCAATATCCCATTATGATATTTGTCACTAAAATATCAACTGCAGAAGTTAATTATGCAACTTATGAAAACCATTTCAAAGACCCAGCTTTAATATTATTAGTATGGTACTAATGATCTAGTTGGCCAGAACAAAAACAATCAAACTTGCACATCAATCAGAAGTTTTTAATGAGATATCAAAGTCCCTTTTACAAGTCTTTAACGTGTCTAAAATTTTGAAAATGTAAGTACTATATGACCCCTGACAGGTGCAATAATTTACCTGCAGGTTCAATACAATCATGCAATGTGAAAGTATAAAACTGGCCTAGAAGACTATGCACATGACTTTACAGACAAAGCCTTGAAGGAACCCCATTTTATATTTTTGGACTAACCACCTTTGATAGAGGAATTACTGTACCCTTTCCAAAGAGAGTTACTTCGTTTGCAAAAAGGTTGAGTGATTCAAATATTACAAATACAGGAAGAAAATTAATTTTAACTTTATCAATTGAGACGACTGATGTACTCATGCAGCTTCAATAGCCACAAGGGTTATGAGAAAACAAGAGCCACTGTTGAACTCAGAGCAGCATCCACACATTGACAAGCAGACCAGAGCTCCACATTTAACCTACAAAAAAGCTATGAAGATCAGAAATGAACAAGAAATAAATATCTGCTATTTTAAATAAGTTACAGATGGACAATTTTCATATATTACAAGTTTGATTTGTTAAAATTAAGTCCTACTTTGTGCGCTCTGAATCTCTTAAGAATTATATAGCTCTCTAAATTCATACAATAAACTAACTTTTTATCACAAAATCTGCATCTTATTATTGTTTTCTGTGCTTTTAAAACAAAATATAGAAAACTTATTGGTGGAAGCTTTGACTTACACTTCCTGTTGTCGTCAAAGGTTGATATGAGCAGCGGTGTGCTTAGGAACAGCCATTGTCAGTACTTCTTTAAGGCTATAATAAAGTCGTTTAACGTTTAAACCATGTCTAAAATTACCACATACTGAAGAACAAGATTCTTCAAATTGATTGGTATTTCATCTTGTAAACAGATAAATGAATTATTGCAAGTGACTCAACTCAATCCATCAGCACCACCTGAGTAAGCAGGACACTTTAGCAATAGGTGCTCGCTACATGGGGCACAATCAAGCGACTTTGGAGAGTTCTTTGAGATACTGTGTGGGTATCAACGAGATGAAATGCAGAAGATATGAATTAGAGGTATGTACAGAACGCTAACAATTAGAAGCATCATTTAGCTCATTTGACTATTGATCTAAGTAGAGTCTGATCATCACCAGCGCAAAATTTGACTAGAGATATTAACATTACTCAAGTGAAAAAGAAGTTAAGGTTCTTAGCGAGCAAGAAAAATGAAACCACGCAAGACATAAACTTGATTTTACCAATCTGTAAATTATGATGACCAACTTTATGGATTAAGGCAGGACTAAACAACATGCAAGTTTGTCATCTTCCATCCCTCAGATTGTTTCTAAAAATGGTGATCACAGCATCAGTACCAACACACCAGCCATTTTTTAGTGCTAGTGGTGCCCAACCCGATAGGGAGGGTCCTCCACGCATCTTTATTTACAGTGTGCTAAACAAAGTGATGCTTGGATAAAAAAATTCTATAATGGTGCTGTGGCGTTAGCTTAAGCATCCAATCTATAAGGGGAAGAGGTATTGGGGGATTTTCATATGGCGCCAGCTTCAGGTGGCAGGCGAAAACAGACAAAGAGGAATTGGAGCGTCAGTGACATGTGGCAGAAGGAGAAAGCAGTGAGGGTTATCCTCATATAGGATGACATCGGTATGAATCGCCTCAACATATTGGGATATCTGGTGTTCAGAAAAGGTAAATAGTTAAAGCACACAAGTTAAAGATTTGATGAGCTGGAAGGTTTGGGGTAGTTGGGGTTATAAAGCAAATATTTCACTGCATCAATGCACATACGGCTAGCTGCAAAGCTAATTCTACATTATCAAATTTGTCATCTCTCAGACTTGTACTCTCTTGGCACCAAGCCGAGGGTTTTATGATAGGTTGATTAGATACTTGGAGGTGCCAGGAGGGATAACTTGAACTGGAACTTAACCTTATCAGAGGTTCAGAGGTTCCAAGCAATTATTGTGACTGGTTAGTTACTTCTTTCCTAGTTGAATTTTACTTTAAACTAAAATTAATAAGATGTAAAAAGTGCACTATTTAAAAATAGTCAGTTCTTATTTATAGTAATGTACAAAGATAAAAGGGAAACATGAATCAATGGGAATGGCGAAGAGGGTTTCATTGTTCTTTCTTGATTCCCAAGTGGGTTGTCCTTCATTATATCCCACCTGGGAGGTCAAAAAGGCTTCTTGATCTCCTGGTGATAGTTGCATAGCATATGTTAGATTAGTACTGGCCTTAAGTATGAGCCCTTCCAGTATTTAATGTCTAGAGGTGCAACTTGCTAGCTTCCAAAATAAACAGCTGATGAAGATATTGGGTACTTTGGCCACAGGTGATGGAGTCGTGTGTTTTTGGCCCTGGAATTGGGATTAATTTGTGAACAATATTGAAATGACTACTAGCCAAATTTGGAGTAATTTAGGTAATACTCCAAATTTAGAATCTAAATTGATGATGTAAGCTTGGACCTTAATTTGGGATTTTATGGGACCATTTGAGAAGTTTGAAGATCAAGTCTCACATGGCAGCATATGTCAACCTTCTTCCCAAGACAAGACTTACACCTTACATAGGGAGAATCCTGACAGAGTCCCCATTAAACCTTGTCCAAGGGGAATAAGTCTTGGCCCAGGCGTTTATAATTGATCTGATTTTTTATCAAGGTATTCAGGGCATACTCTTGTTGTAAATTAGTTGGTTAATCTTATCAGGTTCCTTTGACTGATGCATTTCATCTTGAGTCTCAAAAATGTTTATCAGATGATGGTTAGTCCAGGTTTGAGCCAGCTCAATTTGGGTCAAGAGGCCACACTGAGTCTAAATTTTTGTGGAGAGTTGGCGCCATGTGATTGCCATTGGAAGAGTCCAACAGCAATAGGTTTGACAAACATAATTAAAGTAGAGTCGTGGCAGTAAATGGGGGCTTTTACTGGAGGTTCCATATTGATGGCGAGGATAAGCAGGGACTTCTGGCTAATTTGAAAAGTTAATGTGAATGCACAAGAGTAGATCATCATAGTGGCTGAGTCAAGACAGCGTGATTTTCATCTGAGGCACATGTAGCTAATGATATGATTTGGGCGCCAAGTATAAGATGGCCTTGATTGCGCCTGAGGACAAATAACTGTATGATGTCAGGTGGGCATCAGTTCCACCGGCAAACAGACAATAAAACATGGTATGGTGGCACAGCACTGGGTTGAGTAAGCCAAAGCCCATTAACTCAAGGAGTTTAATCATTGTCAGCGGGTCTTCACCTTGATCCCAATACTTAAACTGATTCAGGGTATGGGAGAAGATGGCGGTGGTGTCATTGTCAACCTTGTATTGATCTGTGAGTCATTCCAAATATGAAATTCTAAATTTTGTCATGACCTCCAGCGGATTGTTGCAACAGCTCTTCAAGGACCTCTTCCATTGGACCAGATTGCGGTTGCATTGCAAGAGCCTCCTTCTTGGTTTTAATGAGGGCCTCTTGGTATTCTCAAAAAGTCCAACAAGGTAGGCTTCAGAAGACTCCAGAAGTGCAGTGATAGCGGAGGCTTGGAAATGGGGATTGGTTTTTGGCCATTTTTAGGTAAGTTCCCAAACCTATAAGATTAAAAATTCTTTTTTTAGTACTAGATGGTCCCAACCCGAGGAAAATTAAAAATTCTTCAATCTTATATTTTAGGCCACTCAAATTAATTTTTGGGCTCAGGTATGTCTGTACTGGCGTTGTCCCAAGCTGAGGATAGAGCCAGGTAAGCTTGATAATTTATTCTATCATAAGATTTCACATAATTTTTTCCGTTTTTCAAAAAAAATTCCTTGAGTAAAATTGAAATTTTTCTGTTCTGCATTTGGCATTTCTGGTGTGAAAAAACTTAAAATTATAAAAAGTTAAAAGAGAGAAATTATATGAAAAACATAAAATTTTATGTGAAATCCTAAAATATCTGGCCCAATTATTGGAGTAGAGCTATTTGACTTGATGAGTGATAAACTCACCAGTGAGGAGTCATCAAGCTTGTTTCTGCTTTTGAGAAGGTAAACCGCAAGTCTTTGGTCAAGCGCTTTTGGTAATCTGAGGCGCTGAAGGTATTTGAAGCTTCCATTAGGATCTTGAGGCTTAATTTCAACATTGAGTTCAGAAACTAGCTCTTGACTTTACAAGATTGATTAACCATCAGCCAAATAGTTCAGGCCACTCAGATTAATTTCAGGTTCAATTTTTTTGTCTAACGCTTTTAAGATTTTTAATGCAGGTGGGGCAATTTAAGCTTCCACATGGTTCTTAAGGCATAATTACATCATTGAGTTGAAGATTAGCTCTTGTGTTATAATCCTATCATCAAGTTTGAAAATTAGCTCTTATGGTTTAAATCCATTTTTGAGTTTGGGAGTTTACTCTTGAGTTTTCCCAAATTGTTGGTTTGTTAATTCTGCAAGTATTTAAAGCATCCATGAGATCTCCAGGCTTAAATATATTGCTAAGTTTGAAAATTGGCTCATGACTTGTCCCAATTCAACAATCTGGTGTTGTTGATGCTTGCTGGCTAATTTTAATTCATCACTAATACTTTTGTTCCCAAATTGGCTATGAGCTTCATTTCCACTTTCTGTTATGAATCAGCATAGTTTGGAAATGACATTAAGAGGTGGATTTCATTAATTATTACCTAGATAAATATTAGTGTTAGTATTAAAATAAATTGCTTTTATTGAAAGTTGAGCACCCTGATTGGTTTGATCTCCATTGCAGGGGACTGAAGAGGGTGGCAAGGATCTTTTTGGCTTGACTGAGATAAACCCAAGTTTTAATAACTTATCCCAGGTGTGAAGTTCTGACGATTGCTCACTTAATAGTTAGATTCCTGTACACTTAATTGTAGAAAGAATTCTTTTAATTGATCCTCAATATTGCCAGTAACTTACAGTATTTTTGCCGTTCAGAAACTAACTAGGCTGATTAATATAGCCCTGACTCTTCTGGTCGATTTAGGGTTTAATTTTCTCTTCATGTTTGGGAAATTCTTCCAAGGCAGGTAGATGTACAAGCTGTGGATTCCAAGGATCTCGCTTTCCAACACTCTTCAAAATGGACTTAGGATAAAAACTGGAAAGAGGATAAAATAAAATAGATCTTTTAATAGACTATATTATTTAATAATTCATTAGGCCAAGCGTGGTATTTATACCTCTTTCGAGCATCTCCTAGCCACATTCAAGCATGTAATTTAAAAGATTGTTTTCCTTATCAGTTCAGCCCTTGAACTGATATGAATGAGACTAATTCTATGTTTATTGGTGGCAAAATACTCTTGTACTTAGGAGGATTTGAGGGATGAAAATTGCAACAATGAGTGTGCAAAATGGTCCTAGGATTGTCCAAAAATGAGTTTCATCATACTACTGACGAAATATGAATCCTAGTAGAATTTGTGGTCAATTTTAATAAATGTTATACCCTTAATCAGGCTGTCAGCAGGCCTCTCATAATAGTCCTAGGTACTCCCATTTAGTAGTCCATTTGCAGTGCTATTGTGCCAGTTATGCATATTGACATATGAAAATTATTTTAGGGCCCGCCCAAAACATGTTTTTGTCATACAGCTGACAAAAATGACTCCCTAATTAGGATGTCAACTGGCCCTCTCAATAGCACTAGGTACTCCCATTTGGGCAGTCCATGTGCAAGTTCTATCATTCTGATTACATGTACTAACATACAAAATTCTGTTATAAGTTGGGAAATTGATTACATTTTTGTTCATCTGATTGTCCATGGGACTTTTAAACGTTAGCTTTGGGTCAGTCCCCAACAATTTTATATACTGAATATTTGATATTGTTCAAATAATCAGGACAATTACCAAGATTTGATGCAGTGATGTTTGGCCATAATTTGCGAGCTTATTCAGCCTGAGATACCAATAGAATAAATTGATTTGAATTGTAGTTGAGTTGTTCACCCCGTGCTGAGTAGTTGCAGAGAAGATCAGCCTAAATGTGAAGGGGTATTAAGCCTGAGCTTTTAATATAATTAAATCCATGTTGCAATAATTGGCCTGATCTGTGTTATTGCAATAGGTTTTAATTAGAGTTTTAATAAAACTTTAGAATGGAAAATTGGCCTGATCTGTAGGTTGTCAAAGGGCTTATTTTTGAGTCAACCATAGAATCTGGCCCCAGTTTTCTCTTGGATAGGCGGATAGATTTGCCGGCGCTCTCTCAGGAGTTGCTCTAAAAATCAGTGAAAAAACCAGCATGATTTGTAGCATCATAAACCATATCTAACCCTTCCTCTGCCACGTCATCATTTTCGAGTTCATAATCAGTATCTGCTATTCATTCAGTGGCATCTTCAGAATAATCCTTGAAATATCAAGTTGTGGTCACAGTATCACACATTGCGCACCCCTTAAATTTCAACTTCCACTTCTTTTATGGCTGTCATCATCGTCAATTAATGCATGGCCCAGTTTTTTATAGCACTCAAAACGTCCAGGTAGGTTCAAGTGGGGCCAAATTCCCAGGAGTAGACCCAGCTCATGTCTGCAAAGTAAAGGTGCTTTTTGAATCCTGCTTCATTATGTTTTAACCTCTTGTGTTTTCCTAAGATGATTGATGGTTCAAAATAACAACTCAGATTGCACCTGTAGTGAGCACCAGGATCTTGTACTTGCGCTCGCTTAGCAGCAAGTTGAGGTAAATGATTGTTTGATTGGCTACTTGAAGTTTCCAGGCAGGACAATATGAACTGTAACTAACCTTCTGTATAGGTTTAGAGGTTCCAAGCAATTCTCACGGCTGGATATATGCTTCAATACTAGTTTAATTTGACTTTAAACTAAAAAATATATAAGATGTAAAAAGTGCCAATCAAAATAAGTCACTTATTATTTATGTGCTGTACAAAAGTAAAAAGGAAACATGATTCAATGGGAATGGCCAAGAGGATTCATTGTTCATTCTTGATTCTCACATTGATTGTCCTTCATTTACCCACCTGGGAGGTCAGCTGAGATTCTTGATCTCCTGGTGATATTGTATAGCATAAGTTATATTAGTATTAACCTTAAGTAAAAGCTCTTCCAGTAATCCGTGTCTAGAGGTCCAACTTGCTAGTTTCCAAAATGAACAGCTGATGAAGATATTGGGAGCTTTGAGCCATAGGTGCTGGAGTCATGTGAATGTATTTCTGGAATGGGGATTAATTTGTGACCAATTTAAAATGACTACTAGCCAAATTTAGAGTAAATTAAGGTAAACTTCAAATTAAACTCTTCTATTTATGATGCAATCTCAAACCTTTATTTGGTACTTATGTGACCACTTTAGAAGCTTTAAGGTCAAATCACGCATGGCAGCATATGCTGACCTTCTCTCCAAGATAAGGATTACACCTTTCATATAGAGAATCCAGAAAGAGTCTTAAGGGAAAATCTATAAACTAAGTTGGGTAGAGGAAAGCCCTTGCAAAGTGTCTATATTGGCAAATAGAGGGCTTTGTGGAGGAGGGAGTTGATAGGGGCAGCAGCTGATTCAACAGCATTTTAATGATTAGTTTTGTAGACAGGGAAACCATTGTGAAGAAGGAAATGTCGTCAGGAAGTCACAATCAGGGGTAGTGTGAAGAATTAAGACCAGTCAAAGTTTTATTTAATTCTGTAAGTGAATTCATCTTTGTTAATCCATGTAAGGGTGAAGAAAGGGTTTGATAATTTCAGAACTAGGCCAGTGATAGGAGCTAATAGGGTGGCTGATGCTGATTGGCTGGGCACAGTGTATCAAGATAATTCCACCAGCAATGAGTAGTCATCTGCTCAGGAATGGGGCGGGCGGGCAAACCTTGTTGGGCGGGTGGTGGGAGCAGCACTTGCGGTAATTGATGGTTGGTGGAGAATTGATCCCCATGCAGAAATTTTAGTAAAATCAGTATTGGGTCTTATGCTAGAGGGAGGAGTTGCAGAGATAGTTTTGGCGGTTTAAATTGGACACTTGCTTTTTAGTTGGTAAGGGCAAAGAACAAGTGAAAAATTGCACGGCTGTTATTGATGCATGCCCAGAATGGAAATCAAAATCAGATCTGATCACAGTAGGGTATCAAGAGGCGGGTGTTGCAGCAGAAGGGGAACACTGTCACAAACATGTGAGGCCCAGAGAGATGAACAGCACCATTTGACACCACAAACTGCAGCATGGGGTGACGACATAAGCAGCCAAGCTCTCTGTGGGCTTGTGGTGGAGACGAGCAGGAAAGAGGTGTGATGGTAAACTGGCAAACTAGACCAACAGTGTAACCTCATCTGGCAAGCAAGTTTGGATGTTTGGAATGGGAGTGTTTTATAAATAAACATGCAGATTAACTGCTGCCATAGTGTGGGCTTCACACAAGAATCCAAGATTGAAGTAACCCTTAAATGGGGAGAAACCAATAGTATCAGCTGATCTAAACCTCTGTAACCATTTCAATGATGGCCGCGCTTGCATAGGGTAAGAGGTTACCAGACTCAGCGTGAAGTCCAATTCCACAGGTTGTCTTGAGAGAGCATCAGGGGGGTTCTAAACACTGCCTGAAAGCGTACAAGGTAGTGGGCTAGGTCTGAGGTGGGACATAGCGTCTTAAATTATTTTTTGCGCTAGCTGGGCCAGCTCAGGGGCGTTTTGGCAGTGGTCATTAAACGCCAGGAGGTGGCGCACTGCTGCCCCAGGAGGGGGCAGCAGGCATTAATCTAGTTGACATAGGCTAGGGTTATTGCTGGTGAAAGGCGAGAAATTGAAAAACTTTTTTAATTTTTATAAGGTGATAGAAGCTTTTAAAACCCAATCCATGGTTTACAATTTGCGCGTTAAATTAAAATCTATAAAACCCAATTTTTCCCATACTTTAAGCTCACTTCTGGAGAAGGAAACATTGCTAGATTCTTCAATTATAAAAATCCAGAATGGACAAAGCTAAAACAAGCAGAAAGCTCTCTATGTGCAAGGATGTCTCAGCAAAGAAGCACAAGAGCTGTTTGGAGCTACACTTTGCCCCATCACACTTGGTCTAGAGTCAAAGAGACTCTTACTGCTGAGCTTGGAAGTTCACAGGTTGTTCAAAATAAGAAGAAAGAATTTCCCACCATGAGAATGGGGAATTTTGGGTCAATTGTGAACTAAGTAACTAGTGCTGCATTAAGGCAAAACATCTTTGGACAGCTAGATCCTTGGATCTATTTACCACAAGGACTTTATTGCTTAGTTCGCTTGAATCACACCAGCAACACCTGATGCATCTAAACTTGGCAGTGAAACCCAACAAGTCCCTGAAGGCCATTAAGGAGGCCTTGATTGATGTTAAATTCGCTTACAAGTCAGGTCAAGTCATCAGAACCAACAGAAACTCCGTTCTAGCAGAAGTTCGTTTACATTGCTCATAGCCACAATAATACTCCTAATGAGAAGGCTTACTGCCCAGAGAAACAAATGTACCCAATTTTTACCATGTTCAAATGCAACAACTTTCAGCAAGAAGGGCACTTTTAGAGAAGTTGTCCTAAGCTTATAGATTATAAAAATAAAAACCTAAAGCATAGATTGCAGGATAAGTAAATTGGATCAAACAACATACTAAAAGTCTTGATTAAGAGGAGCCTGGATCAAGTGTATTCAGAACTATTCCATTAGAGCTCCAAATGTAATAGTTGTGACCGCCTGCCTTAGAACTAACAAAGCAAGTTTGAGCCCTCAGAGCATTCTTACTTGGCTCAAGAATCCAGACCCACTCAGATCATTTACAGTATCTCAGATGTTGAATATATTTTAGAAACTTTAAGGACCTGGAAAGCCCAAGTCAGCTTTTTTTCCAAGCTAGTGGGTTCTGATGAGCCACCAGAGGAACCAAACTGCTGTGAGTGTTTCTGAAGCCTCCAGTTGACAAAAGCAGTTACATCTTAGCATCTGATCAGAAACAACCTCACTAGCCATAATGCTTAAAATGCTTGAAGATGTCAAAAAATAAATGGCAGGAGTAGAATGTTTTATTTATAACAAAAAAGTAACTAAAAGAACAAAATATTTCCAGTACAATCACAATTAAAGGCACTGGTCTATATATAGGGAAAATTGTTTTTAGTTTGCAGCGCTTTTCTTGGGTTATGCATCTCTTTGGTCAGCATCTTCTCTGGCTTTAGGTTTACCAGGTTTTCTCTGGAGAAGAGAGTGTCAATTTGCAAAATGTCGCGAAAACTGAGGTAGGGGAGGTGATGGGGCACGCTATGATTGTCTGTCCCCCAATTTGCTTTCTTTAGAGATTTTTATTTTTTTCCAAATAGATGCACTCTCCGTCCTAGAAGGTCTAGCATTTTAAGAAAAGTGAGCTTTCAAAAGCATTTGAAAGTAATATCAGGGAAAAAATGGGAGGGGGTGATATTGGGATCAGAAAGATCAGTATTCTTCAGCATGATTAAACTATCATTTTGGGATATCAAAAACAAAAGTTGTTGGAACTTCTGAAAATTTCAGATTTTTTAGGAAATGGGTGGCATTATTGGGGTACTTACCTGAGGTACTTTCACCATCTTGGTATAGTTGAGGGATTTCTCTACAAAGGAGCTTGATCTTTTCAGCATACCAATTACAAGCCAGTGGGGGTATTGAAGTGGGCACAAATGCAGAATATTTCTTGAAATAAAATTGATCTCTCTAAGGGTGGTTAGCCGAGCAGATAAAACTGATTCCACCCTAAGTGCAGGTTTTCAGTTCAAAACCTGTACTGGCTAGAAAACTTCTCGGTGTGGTATATTTGTCCCAAGGTCAACCCACCTTGGATAATTTTAAAATTGATCTTTCTCTAACTGAAAAGTGTAGTAAATACCACCTGGCTATTTTCTCTTTGTGGAAAGCCTTACATTACCAATTCCATTTTTGCCAACCTCAAAAAAAGATTAGACTATTGGGGCTTCATCCTCACAGGGTAAGTTTGTCATTGGTGGGTAAGGTGGTGGAATGATCCCGCATCTTTGAAGTGTTTTGGAAGAGGCACCTACCTTTTGACAAGAATAGGTTACCATCTACTGGGAAACAAGTTGAACTGGGGGAATCTAATAAGTTTGTGGGCATTTTGACTTTGCAGAGAATATAAAAGCGTGAAAATATTAGACTGCAGGTGAGGGAAAACTGGCATGTCCTCTGAAATAACTTCTTGTAATGGGCTCATTATTTTCAACAGAGTGACTGGGAAAGAATGATCATAAACAGGGGGTGACGCAACTATTTACCATACCACGCTGAATTTGGAATATGTTGATAAGCATAACAAAGAAGTCTTGAGGAGGAGATCAACTGTGGTTTCATTCATAAGCTTCATCATTGGCCAAAGGCCTCATAGTTACCTACAATACATTTTTCTGGGAGGGAAAAAGTTGTACCATCAATTCCATTGGCTTTACCAGCGGTGAGTGACAACTAGTGCATGAAAAGCATATATTAGTGTCAGGTAGTCATAAGAACCGCACAAGGAGACCACTAAATCAACAAAAAAAATCTACTAGTTTGAAAAAGGGTCTGGATAGACAGGAAAAGGTGTGTCAGAGGTCCACGCTGCACTGCATCAGGTTTTCAAATTTGACTGTCTATCATGTAAGTACCTAGTGAGATCACGTTAGCTCTGGTTTTAAACTGATAGGTTCTGGTCAACTACAAGAAGAACTAAGCAACTGTTGTGCGTTTTCCTTAAAGACCTCTAGTTAATAAGCGGAGCGCTATCTTTGCAGCTGCTTTAGAACGGCCTTACTGCGCCATGATTCTCAAGATGCTTGAAGATGGCAAAAATAAAAACGGCGGAGGAGTAATGTTTTTATTTAAAAAAATAAAACCTTGAGAACAAAATAGACCAATACTCTCACAAGCAAGGGCACTGTCCTTTATTTAGAGGTAGTGGATTTTGATTTGCAGCGCTGTTCTTGGGCTCTGTGGTTCTTTGTCAGCATCTTCTACAGTTTCAGTTTTCAGGGTTTACGCTAAGGAGAGGGTCAATTCACCAACTGTTATGAGAACTGATGTAGAGGTTTTCTAAATAGTGGTCTCTACAGGTTTATGAGAGTTTATCTCTTAATTTAATGTAACTTTTTGTATGATGACAGAAGCACTAATCTGATCAGTAACAGCTTAGCTAAAACTTGACCTTTGATCATTTTATGTTAAGTCAATTTTTTCTACAATAAATAAACCTTTTGCTAAAATTCTTTTACAACAAAGAACAAGATAATTTTATTAAGAATTTATTTCATCTATATAGGTCATAGCTGGCAACCTAGTGCTCACCTGTTGGATTCATCAGCATCAGGCACAAGAGAATAGCTTCTATTCATCAGCCTGCAGTATCTGACATGATAGTGATCAGAAAATCCTTCAGCTCAATTTCCAAGTGTAGAAAATTGTGCCCTCAAGCCAGTAAACTAAACTATCAGAGATTATCCCCAATAGAAAATGAATGTGTTTTTATTAAATTAATCATAAAATGATAATTCAGAGCTCCTCACTTGGGATCTTAAAAGTCATCGACATAGCTTTGAATGATCAAAAGCTAAATCAGAGCTTCCTCCATGGAAGCCTATAAAGTCATTGACACTAATAAATCATACGGTCTGATAATGCCCAACTAAATTCATCAGTATCAGAACATATATTGATTAGCATAATCTGGTTATACTTTCAACAGGGAAGCAAAGGGACAAGCCATGTTTAGCTATCCTCAGTTTAGCTTTCTTTTTAAATTATTGTAGTTATTCAAAAAGAGATGCGCCCAACCTCTGAGATCTGGTGCTCAATAAAACAAATTTTAAAATTATTGGAAAGTAATATTATGGAAATAATTGGAGGTAGGTTGACGTTAAGTTAGAAAATTCAGTATATATCAGCATTTTTTTGTTTCTGGGACATCATAAAACAAAAGTGGCATACTTCTTGTGTAAATTTTTGGAATTTCAGGAAAATGGGCAGCAGCATTGGAGGACTTACTTAAAGTACTTTTGATGTATTAGTATAGTTGAGGGACTTCTTACATAGAAGCTTAATCTTTTCAATATAACAATCATTAAGAATAGTAGAGGGATTGGAGTGGGCACAAATGAAGGATATTTATTCAGTTAAAATTGACCTTTTCTACTTGAAAAGGGGTAGTAGGATTACCTGGTTTGTTGCCCTTTGTGGATTACCTTACATTACAATTTTCCTTTTTTTCCAACCTTACGACAAGGTTGGACCATTGGGGCTCCATCCACGCAGGATAAGTCTGTCATTGGTGGGGTAAGGTGATGGCATGATACCAAATCTTTGGGGTGTGATTTGGAAGAGGCACCTACTTTTTCTGACAAGAATATGTTACTTTCTCCTGGGAAACAGGGTTAAACTGGAGGAATCTGTGCAGGGTTTAACATTTTGGAATTGGAGGGGATGGAAGGGCGTGGGAGTGACTATACTGCAAGCGAGGGATGAACTGGCATGAATTTTAGAATACCTTCTTGCAATGGGATCATTCTTTTTAAAAGAGTGACTAGACAGAATGATCATCACAGGGGGTGAAGCAACTGATTCAGATACTACGCTGACTTAGGATTAATTTAGTAAACATTAACAAAGAAGTCTTGAGGAGGAGATCAACTGTGGTAGGGTTCATATGCTTCATCATTGGAAAAAGGCCCCAGAGATATCAGAAATACATTTTTTAGGGACAAAGTGGTGCCATCAACTCCATGGGAATTACCAGTCATGATTGACAACCAAAACAAAGCAAGCAAATACTAGCATTAGGTGGCCATATGAACCTCACAAGGACACCACCAACCCAACAAAGAAATCAACAGGATAGAAAAAGGCTTATATGGACAAAAAAAGGGATGTTGGGAGGTCCGCGCAGCACTGCATCAGATATAGAATTTGGATGGCCTATTATGTAAGGATTTGGGTGCCAAGTTAGCTCTGGCTCAAAACTGGTGGGTTCTGATCAGCCACCAAAGAGATAAGCAACTTCTATATGTGGTCCTGAAGCCTCTAGTTGATTAATTAAGTGCCATCTTTGCAGCTGACTTGAAACGGCCACACTAGACGCTAGAAAAGCTCATAGAGCTTGAAGATGGCAAAAATAAAAACGGTAGGAGTGAGAATGTTTCAAATTAAACTAAAACGAAACCTAAATAAAAATAGAGTCAGTAAACTCACAAGTAAGGACACTGGCCTAAGTATAAAAAATGGTATTATGGTTTGTGGCTCAGTTCTTGGGATCTGTGGCTCTTTAGTCAGCATTTCCTTTAGCTTCAAGTTTCTAGGGTTTGTTCTGGGGAGGAGAGGGTCAAATTATGAACTGTCACGAGAACTGAGGTATAGGGAGATGATGAGGTATACATGATTGGCTGCTCCCCAATTTAGCTTTCTTTAAAATATCATAGTTTTTACCAAATTGAGGCGCGCTCAATACTTAGAGGTCTGGCGCTTGATAGAAATGTGAATTTTCAAAATCATCAAAAAGTTTTATCAGAGATTTATGGGAGGGAGGGTAAATTTAGGGTCAAAAACTTCAATATTTTTCAGCAGAATTGAGTTATTACTTTTTGGGACATCATATACAAAATTGTGTCAGAATTTTCTAAATTTTTTAAAATTTAAGGAAATTGTTGACAGTTATGGGGACTTACCTGAACTACTTATGACTTCTTGGTATAATTAATGGTTTTTCTACACAGAATCTTTAAGATTTTAACATACAAAACAAGTTCAGTAAGGGGTATTGGAGTGGGCACAAATGTGGTTATTTCTTAAAATAAAATTGGCCTTATACTACTTGAAAAGAGGTAGTAGGCACCGCCTGGCTAGTTGCCCTTTTTGGAAAGCCTTACAATAGCCATGATCAAGAAGATTACAACTGTGGACCGCAAGTCATACCAAGATTTTCAAAGGAGTCATGACTTCCTGGAGAGTTAAAAATTTAGTCAGACAGTTGGTGCAACTCTTACCACGGGCATGACTATTAGCAAGAGCATTACAAGAGTGGAAGTCCCCATTCACAAGGTTAAAGTTTTAGCTGGACTTATACCAGACTCAAGTCAACATTATGTCTTACAAGCTCATTTATGAGATTACAGTTTTTACCTTATTAAAATTATCAGCCATGTTTAAAACTTCAGACATGATTCAACCAGAGCGCTAAAAGCTTATCCCGCGCTACAATCAATTTAGACGCGTTGTCTTTTCAATCCCCTTGTGGTACTATATAATGATCACTACAATTTAACTTAATAGTGCAGTTCCTAATTAAAGTATAGATGATTAATGGTTTTCAACCAGATTTTATTTAGTCTCCTCAACTACCAGACGCCACTTTTTTAGAAGAAGATAAGAATTAGTGTTGAAGTGAGTATGCCTAGTCAAACTGCGCATTCTATATACCCAGTCAGAGATATGTCCTTAAGACAAAGGGAATAAAGAAGCTATCACCAACAATAGAAGCAGTGTAAGGTTTGTTCCTTTATGCCATCAAAGAGATGGACCTACTTCCTAGAAAAACATAAGGTTATGCTGGTCAACTTTGATAATGATATACTGGTACAGACAATACTCATAATCTACTGTCTAAAAGGAATTAGGGACTTATAGTGATTCTAATTCTATAATCCTACATATCAAGTAATAGTCAAAGTTTCCTTGGAAATCTTCAAGCGCCCTGTCATGATCATTGTTGGGAATAATGGATCTGTGCTAGTTCAGATGAAGTTTAAACGTGAGATTATTTAAGGCTTTAGCAATGGAGTTCCACTGCCGTAGAAGCTACCAAAAATTGCAACAGACATTGAATTCTAGAAATAAGAATTAAAATTTATTATCCCTCCTGAATCTGAAAAGTTAACTGTAAAGATTGTGGATATTCTGATATAATTGAACAATAATCCTTAAGTAGTTATGGCGGAATGGGTAGATTGGCTGAACTTAGTAGTATAATATCATTGATGAGATTGCCTTGACATAGGGAAAAAGAACGATACTAAGCTTCAGACAAATAATTATTAAATCGCCTCCATAGAAGGTTATAAGGCAATATTGATGTGCAACATATTTTAGTAGATCTTTTCAAACTAAGGCGATAGTAAGTTTAGCAATAGTAGACTGCCAGAACCAATGATAATACGGTGAAACCAAATAGTTTAAGCAAAAGGTTTGGTATTGACTGAAGTCGCTGATATATAGGCAAGATGAGAAGATTGAAAGAGGAGGATTGTTAGTAGAGAAGTGAGAATGGTGCAGAGAGGATCTGCTTTTAAATATTAAGTTTAATAAAGATGTGTTGTTGGGGAAATTGTTCCATATATTATTATATTTTAATTGTGTTCTGAGGACTGGCAATATCCATATCATCCATATGAATGCTCAGTGGGTTTGACCCCGTGATTTAATCTCCCGGTGTATCTCAACAATATCGCATAATATAACAGTGGTGCTTAATACAGGGGGCCCATTGAACAACCATAAATAAGTCAAAATTCTCCAATCTGCGGCCATGACATATCAGGCCTGCACCAAAGGAGAATCGTCCCAAACTTCTGCACTTTCCAAAACCGTGGAAATTAAACTTGTTGTGAACGCAGTGCATAAAAAACAAGTGGAGCTCCTTCAGGAGTATGACAACATAAATTTAAGCTTAAATGTATGGTTAGCTAGCTGTGGATACTTGAACAGCAGAACAGGCAACTTGCCAATCACCTGGATGATGCTACTGAGAGACTACACTGAATGGAGCGGAAGTTAACCCTTACCTTTTGCCCAGCTTGTCCCCATTGGTAAGTGGATGAACAAGGTGTCACTCAGGAAGAATCGTTTTTGAATATATGACTGGATACCCAGCCAAGGAGCTTTTCTCCAAACATGCATGCAGTGTGAGCCTCTCATGTCGTGATGGCAGCTCTGGGGATGATTTTGCTTTGACCCAACCAACCCCCATGTGATGGAAGCCCTGCCCACCAAAAAGCTCTTCGTTAACCCTAGATCTAATGACCCTTCCAAGTCAGCCCCTCGCCACGATCCCAGCTATGGGTCTCCATCTATTCCTCAATACATTTCTAAGGTCGCTGTTATGAGCGGGAGGAGGAGTTCTGCATTTACAAGCTACCTCTGTTTGACTGCAATGGAAATATCCATGTGTTCTTCAAACAAACTTGAAATCATGGTGTAAGGAGCTATGATTGGTATAAGTCTAAATCGCTGATATCCGCCTTGGATGTTGGGAGCTCTGACCAAGTTACCTGTTATCTTCCAAGCAGCTTGTTACAAATTAATAAGTGAAGTATACTGTGCTGCGGTTGTTCAGAGGTACTGTGAAGATGTCACAGCAGAAGGCCAAGTTCTTGACCATCAGGTTTCAACAAAATGAGACCCTCACTGCATTTGCTGACCGTTTTACAATAGAAGCCCATGTGTTAATTGGGGAGTAGACTTTATCCAAATATAATGTGTGTATTGCAATGACCTCTGTGTTTAAGCCATACCATGTGCTTTACAACGTCAGGACTATAAATCTTGAGGAAAATGTGCCCATGCTCAAAATTGTTCAGTTTTTGCGCCAGTTATCCACTACCTTTCCTCCACCCAATACTGAGCGAAAATATACCGCCGCCATTGCCAGACCACCTTATTTGTGGAATTCTCTCATCTTGTTCAAATTCCGCCTAGTAACCCACAGCCTTATTATGCGCCTCACCCTCAGCTGAGTTACCCCCACCAGTTCGACTTCTGTCCTGAGCCTGCTTATGATAATCATCAACTGCCCAACTACCAACCTGGGCCTATTTATGCCATCTTTCAGCAGTCAAATTATCAGCCTGGCCCATCTTACGTAAGCCAAGGGCGCAGACCCTACAGGGTGAATTTTTTGAATGCAGTCACCCTGGTCACCTTGCCTAATGTTTCCCCAACCACTGGGTCCAATATCTACAACAGGATTAATATTACCAGGGAAAAGATGGTGCGGAGTAGAGACAGGACTCTCTACCTCCGCTATCCCAACCCCAGAAGTCCCAACTGAACCAGCTGTAGTATATCCAGCGAAAGTCCCTCAGTATGATGACGTGTTTTTATACCAGAAGCCAGTCAGAGAAGTAAATGTACTGACATGGGTGCAAGCTAAGGCCGCAGTGGAAGAAGGACCTCAGGAGCAACTAAATCCATATGCTTGTCAAATGTTCGACCAAGCTTTAAACAAGCTGGACCCAGCCTCAGATGCACCTTCCCTTAAAGGTGTAAACGTCGCCTCCTGGTAGAAGCTATCTTTAAAGAATACCCTAAAGTCAGTGAGGGTATCATGAGCTTTCTTGGGGAAAAACCCTTAAATGTCCACGTATTAAACAGTCAATTTTTTTGTACTCTGAGTGTACGTACTGTGACATTTTTGTAGCAAAAAATTGAGTATGCGCTATAATAGATACAGGAGCCCTGGCAACATAGTTTACACCAAGTTGGTGCTGAAGTTGTAATTAAATCCTTATGTAGAACACTGGATGGTATATGGGACTGCTGGAGCGTATAGCACGGTCTCTGAGGGAGTGTACAGCGTGTTACCCTTGCAGTTTGGGTCGATTGTTGTTGTAGCTCCAGTTATAGTGTTACCAAACAGTAACCATGACCTGTTAATTGGAACTTCTTTTATTCGACACTTTGAGGCTGTTGCTGATATGGCGGCAAAGACATTCAAAATTCTGGGGAGTGGATCCCAATTTACTTTACCTCTATTGGAGTGCTTAAGGATCTGGCGCACATGGGACATATCAACCTGGCATACAGTGATGGGTAATTCCAGTTCACTACCATCGACCAAGAGCAAGACAGTGCCCTATCCCAGCAGATATATGAATATCAATGGCTGCCACTCAGAGCTGCTGGACCAAAAATCCCCTCCAGACACCAAGTAATAATAAACACTGAGTTAGATGTGATATTGCCAGCCAAGCTCTGAAATGAGGTTATTGGGACTTATCAGCAATTGTGGCTTGAGCCTCATGTGGCTCCAGGCATTATACTTTTGAGACATGGGGAGATCAAATTTTTGCTAAAAAAAACTTAAAAAACGAACTAATGCAATTCCACCAGCATCAGATAGTGGTATATTTACACTTGAACCCTGTTGAGGAGGTCCTTCAGGTTCATGAGTTCGGGTTTCTGGATGAATTTGGTCTACCCATAAAACAGCAGCTCGGCATATTGTCAGTAGTACCGCAAAAATTTTAATGAGGCTATTGGAAGAACAGAAAGATCAAGCTATAGCCTTATTTCAAATAAAAGGAGTTCTTTTCCATCAATTGCCATGATTTAGGGTGCACACAGGGTGTGATAAATTGACTGGACACATGTGATCATATCCCCATCAGATCTCGGCCAATTTTCCAATTTAGAGCAGCAGAAGAAGTTGTCACCGAGGAAATTGATAAGCTGTTTGAGCAAGGGATGCTCAAACGCTCAAAGAGTCCGTGGGCTTCTTTTATTCTAATTGTTAAAAAGAAGGACGGTGCCAACTGTGTAGGAATAGACTACCAGAAAGCTCAACATAATTACCAAAAAGGACTCATACCCCTTGCTATTAATTGAAAATGCTTTGTATCAGTTGGGAGGAGCTCATTACTTTTTGGCAATGTATTTGATATCAGGTTATTGGAAGATTGAGTTGCTCATGGCGGAACAGGAGAAATGCGCCATTATCACGTCCAAGGGCTTTTCCAACTAACCTATCAACCAAAAGGGCTGTGTAATGCCCCGGCTACATTCCAACGGGACCTTAACAATTCTTGGCGACCTAAAGCTGTCATGCGTCCTCGTTTACTTTGACAATATCAATGTCTTTTCACTTATGTTTTCCAAGCATCTTACCCATCTGGAGGAGGTTTTCTGCTAGCTTTCTGAGGCCAACATCAAAATAAAGCTTCTAAATGCCACTTATTTTAAGGACCAAATGGAGTACCTTGGGTTTTGTGGTAAATGCTACCAGGCTGAAGCCCCAACCAGCCAAAGTGCAGGCTGTCAGAAAGATGACTACCTCAAACAGTAAGCAAGATATACAAGTATTTTTAGGGATGGTCGGCTACTACTTCTGCTTTATACCCAACTTTAGTTTTATTGGAGATCCGCTGTTTGAGTTATTAAAGTCAGATTCCGAATTCAAATGGATGGAACTCCAACAATAATCCTTCAATACACTTCAAATTGAACTAATCAATGCGCAAGTTCTGTGAGTCCAAATTTGATAGAGTTTATCACTCAGACAGATGCGTCTCTTTCTGTTGTAGGGGTGGTCTTATCCCAAAAAGACGATATGGGTGAGGAGCACCCAGTGGCGTACTGCAGTTGGAGCCTGAATTACCATGATCTTAATTATACCATGATTGAGCGCAGTGCTTAGCAGTGATCTACACATATAAGTAATTTAGAGTGTACTTGCATGGATTAAAGTTAAATTTGTAACATATCATGCTTTGTTACGCTGGTTGCAGAATCTCAAGGAGCCTGAAGGGCGTCTAGCCCGATGGGCCCTCAAACTGCAGGCTTTAGACTTTAAGATCCTTCACCATCCTGGTGACAAACAGCAGAACCCTGATTGTTTGTCAAGATTACCAACGGTTGCCATCACCGCAGATCTGAGTGAAGTGATGTAGAATAAAATGCTCAGCGGAAAATATAAAGATGAACCGCCTCAAGTCATAAAAGCGTTAAATGAGATGTCAGCTAATACCTTCCAACGGAATGGTGAGTTGTACAGGTGGATTGGCAAATTAACAGTGAACTTTCCGTGACCCTCAGCACAGCCTAGCATCATTATGAGCGCACATAAGGCAGTTGGACATGGGTGATTGTGCAAGACATTAAAATTGTTGCAGCCTAGATATTATTTGGAGAGCCTGAACTTCGACGTGCTTGGAACCATTTCCTGCTGCCATAAGTGCTAAATGTAAAAAACGTTCCACTAGAATACTTCATACCAGTAAGTGAAAACACATTTTGCTTGGCATACAGTTTCCCTTGATGTTGTTGGCCCTCTGCCAACTGGAGATAACCAGTTCAAATACATTCTGGTGGCGATTGACAACTTGACCAGGTGGGTAGAAGCATGGGCGATTAAGGATCTGGGGGCGGTCACAGTGGCCAAGTTCATTATGGAATGTATTATCCAGCGACAAGGCTGCCCTCAATTCATCCTTACCAATAATGGAAAATACTTCACCTCCCACATCCTTCCCAAGCTAAACGAGCTGATGGCCATCCATGGGGTTTTACAACCCCATAACACCCTGAGTTGATGAGATGGTCAAACGAGTTAATGGGACTTTTGTGAACATACTCTGCAAACTTGTAGCAGATCGACCTTCATATTGGAGTTCCTTTCTTTTACACCGCCATCCTCACTTAATATATTAGCCATCATTCTGCCACGGGGAAGAGTACTTTTCAATTACTATATGTATGCCTCCCAGCTCTCCCAGCACTGCTTTATGCCTGCGTGGAAGATACTGGTGGAATGGACCTGCAATACTAGACCAACCTAATCTAGATGCTGGTCAAGCTGCAGACCAAAACAAGCTCATTCAGCTTAGCCAAGATTTAAAAAATCAGGCTGCCAATCAGGTATGGCGTAGAGTGTTAGTTCAGTTCAAAGATGGGGACATGGTTCTATTCCATGACCAACATGGGTTCTGTTGAAAGCAAAAAATGGCCAGCATCTGAATTGATCCACTTTGAAGTAATTGAGAAAACAGGTGCTGATGCCTATACTATCAGAGACCCCGCAAGTGGTCAGATTATTAAATGAGTGCACACAAATTTCCTTGGGCATATAAACATTAGGATACTTATCATCATGTCATGGGGGGTAATGTCAATAGTATGATATGATTTTACAATAAGCCCTAAGTAGTTACGGTGGTAGGGTGAGATTGTCCGAATTTGAGTAGTATTATAATATTGTTGAGATTGCCTTGACGTAAGGCGATAAGTGATACTAAGCTTTTTATGGATACTTATTAAATTGGCTCCAAACTAGGTGATAAGGTAATGTTGATGTACAATAAATATTTAGTAGATCGCCTTGAACTAAGGCATTAGTGAATTTAGGAATAGTAGACTCTGCCAGAACCAATGCAAATACAACAGAACCAAATAGTCTAAGCAAAAGGATCAGTATTAACTGAAGTCGCTGATATATAAGCAAGATGAGAAGATTGAAAGCGGAGGATTGTTTGTAGATAAGTTAGAATGGAGCAGAGAGGATCTGCTAATAAATATTAAGCTTAATAAAGAGGTGTAATTGGGTCAATTTTTCCATATATAAAATATTTTTAAATGTGTTCTGAAAACCAGCAATCTCCATATTGTCCATCCAATTGTTCAGTGGGTTTGATCCTGTGCAAAAACTCCTGGTGTATCTCAACAATATTTCCAAAATATAATAATGTTCTTGTCAATTGTTGATCTCATAACCTGCCATATTGATTTAAATAGTCATGTATGCTAGAATACTCCTCATTCCACCACATCATTCCAGAAATCGCTATACCTAAATGGTTCCAGACTTCTATCAAAGCTATACTAACCACCAAATTATAACCAATAAAGATATGCAGGTTGTGATCTTTAGTTTTGCCTAGGTTTTCTGGAGGTTGCCTACATTTTCTAGAGATATTTACTGCATTTGAGCAGAGATTCGCCTTTATGAATGCCTCTTTACCATCAAGAGATTTTCTCTAGTGACCAAAAGTTTACTAGAAGATACCTCTAGAGCTGTTGAAACTAATACTCGCGTAGTATTCGAAGGACTTGGTCTTTGAACTATACAAAAAACTCAATAATTAATAATGGTCAAACTGTTGCTAAAGTGAAGGTTAATACTATTTTAATATTGATACAGTTCAAAATAAGTTGGAATCAAAAAGAATGTATTGCAAAAGCCAATTAAACAGGAAGAGTGTTTAATTAATGAACTTTTAGACTGTATTCAGATAATTTTAGAAGCGGAGCTAATTTTTATGGCTTATTCAAATATGAGTCCACAAATTTTAAAACTGGGAGCGCCATACCACTTCAATCAAAGCCTACCCCACCATTCTAAGAGTGAGGAAGAAGTTAATAAAAAATCGTAAGAAACTTATGAATGCGGGGTTGTTGCTACCCTCCAAGAGTCCTTGAGCGTCGCCCCTTCTTCTAGTGCAAAAGAAAGAAGGGACTTACTGCAATGTCATGGATTAAAGAAGATTAAAAGACCTGACTAAAAAAGATTTATACCACCTACCATGAAAAGATGATACCTTGTAACAAAAGTACCCTCGTATTAAATCAAAGCAATGGATCATAAAAGTGGATACTAGAAGGTGCTGTAATCAGAAGATCAGGAGAAGTGTGCTCTAATTACCAGTCAATGAATTTACAAACTACCACGTATACCACAGGGTTTGTGCAATGCCTCAACTATGTTTCAAGGTTAATAAATTATATTTTAAAGATATAAAGGTTTCAAGTGTGCTCATCGCTTGGACATCATCAAGGTGTTCAGAAAGACGTTTAAGGATCATCTAGCACACCTGAAGGAGGTTCTCGCATGCCTGAAAGAGAAAACACAAATTGCAAAGAATAAAGTGCATATTTTTAAAGCTTCAGTTAGAATTCATAAGCCATGAACTGAACCAAGGTGGAATCAAGCCTCAGCAATTAAAGGTTAAAACATCACAAGACGGATAACTCAAAGTGCATGAGAGATGTCCAGACGTTCTTGGCCATGGTGGGATACTGCTATAAATTCATGCCAAACTTTGTGGACACTGCTGAGTCGCTTAAGTACCTGCTTAAAAAAAGTTTATTGTTCATATGGGAATAAGTACAAGAAGATCCTTTAACCAGCTCAAACAGAAGTTAATAAAACCCCAAATCTTAATAACCTAGATTTTATAAAGACCTTCTACGTTTACATTAATTACAGAAATGCGGGTATGGAAACCAACTTAGCACAGCTGGATGAAAAAGGAGTAAATTATCCTATAGAGTTCTCCTCAAAGACATTTACCAGAGCAGAGCCCACAAACATAGTTACAAGGTTAAAATACCTAGCAGTATTCAGAGCAGTATTTCGCATTTTGACCTTATATTTACGGTGTGTGCACTTCATAATCATTACAGACCATGACTCACTATAATGGTTGATAAACATGAAAGATACAGGGAAATGAATTGCAAGATAGGCTGTTTAATTGAAAGGCTCTGACTCTGAGATCCTGCACCAGGCAGGAAAGATGCACCTGAGTGCAAAAGCTAGTTGGAATTACCTGTCTTACATTTTCAAGCTTACAAGAGAAATAGAATTTTTGAACCTATATGAAAACAAGAGGAGGAATATAAATAAAAAGATGATGCAATAAATAAGATATTAAGAGCTTTTGAAGGGTGATAACAGAAACGGATAGTTGTAGAAACTTTTACAAGATAAATGGTTACTTTATATGAAGCTTTGTAGACTTATGGCAAAAATAAAGTAAGGGCACCGTTAATTAAGCGCGGAAGGCTAAGGAAGACATATCAGCATCTTAAGGAGATATTATTGGGAGGCCATGCTTGACAATATCAGATTGGTTCTGGATCTCTGTGTTTAATGTGCAATATAATTCATTCTTAAAGGAGCTTGTGTTTCAGCCTGTTTATCCAAGAGCTCCTTTTAACAAGATCTCATCACTGTTGTTGTTCTATTCCCAAAGGTATCCAATAGGCATTAGTTTATCATTATCACAGTATAACACTTCATTAAGTGGATGAATTGATTTCAGTAAAAGCATATACCATAAGAGTTACCGCAAAATTCCTTAATAATTAGGTCATCATAAGCCATGAATGAATTCAAATACTACTTTTTAATAATGGACGAAATTTCATCTAAAATTATGTAAGACACCTGACGGAATTAATAGGTGTCAGATAGCAGTTTACCACTCCATATAACCATCTACTAGCGGAAGAATGTAGATAGTTAATAGAACTCTTGCGTCTTAAAGAAGGTCACAGTCAACCACTTTCAAAATGTGACATCTTGTTGCTATAAGCACTATTTAATTAACAGGTTAAAATATGACATGGTTATTGATATATCACAATATAAAGCGCTATATGGAAAAGAAGCCGCGTTACTGAGCTTTTTAGCTCCATTGATGGAAATGGATAGGAAAAATCTACCTCTTGGTAGATACCAAGCAGTGTTAACAAAGAATTTAGTTAAAATCCAGCTGAATTTTAGCAGCAACGTCATGAAGTAATTTAAGGAGAGCAACAGAAAAGTGACTAAAGACCTAGATTGCTGAGATATTTGGGCTGGTACAGAAAGGATGACCTACTATATGCGTGGAGGAAAACCTGAGAAGTTAAAGTCCATCTGGACATGACTTACAAATGTTGTCATGAGTAAAAGGAACTGAGTATTCTATTAAGAATTACACTGCAACCATAACCTATAAATGAGTCCATGCGAGGCACATAAAGAATTTCCCTAAATATTTTCTTGAATGAAAAAAACTTGGGAAAAGCTCAAGTATAGGAAAAGTACCTTAAACATGGAAACCTCCTTCAAAAACCCCCAATTTCGATATTATTAATGAAGTACTAAGTTATAGCTTTTTATAACAGCGATTGAGTATCACTAAATTGGCCAGCAATCAAAAGTAATTAATAATAAAAGCCCTTTAAATAGGCTTTGATGGGCTAAAAAGGCTGTTAAAGGAGGCTTTTTTATACCTCTTGACTGCTGCAATAATTTGCCAGCCAGTTACCATAAATTTAGAGGATGCGCAAGTAAGAATACTGTCCAGATTACTATTTGCAAAAACATTACAGACAATGCCTCAGGGGTACCCTTTTATTCATTTGGGTTTAACTCTGATGATAAAGGAAATATATAACCCTAATTTAAAAGTGTTAATTATTTACATAAAGTTGATTGACTTAAATTCTAACAAAAAATGAATTTTTTTTAAACTACATGAATTAAACGACTGATGTATCTATGCAGCTGAAAGAGCCACAAGGGTCATGAGAAAACAAAAACTACTGTTGAACTCAAAGTAGCAGCCATATATTCATAAGAAGTCTAGAGCTCCACATATAACTTACAAAGGGAGCCCATAAGATCATAAAAGAACAAGATCTGCAATTTATCTATTCCTAAAACTAGGTTGCAAATGCACAATCATTTTATGAAAAGAAGATGATTTGTTAAGAAATAAAGTCCAACTATATGCACCCTGTATCTCTCTTGAAAAATATAGTTTTCTAAATTCATATTATGAATAACTTTCTTAACAGAATCTGCTTTTATTGTTGCTTTTATTTGGTTTAAATAACGCTAAATAAAGACCTTTTGTCAAAGGTTAGACTTAACCTTCCTTTTACCAGCAGAGGTTAAGAGGAGCTCCGTTGTGCCTTGGAACTGCCATTTTTAAATTGTTTTATCTAACTGAGGTAAGCTGAGTTGGGATGGACATTACCAAAACTTGAAGAGCAAACAAATAAATTCTCACCAAACAAAATGGACGAACTTCCCAAAATGAGCGGACAACACACAAAACGTGATTACAACCAACCAGGTGAGACATCAGGAACCGCTTATCCCATAATGGTGGAAGTGGAGGGGGGATCAGGGGGCTCATCCTCAGCATTATCTACATCCCAAAGCAGGGCATGAGCTATAGTGGATAGCAGGGGCTTCAGGGCGTCAGTGGGATGCAGAGAGAAATTTCTGATGATCAGGGTGACAGGAAGACAGCGATTGACTATAAGAGAGACAAAATAATTGATTAGAGCTGTTTTAGCTTTCTTGCATGTGCTGAGGAGCTTTAAAAATATGGCAATATTGGTATGAGTAATCTTGGCTTTGGGATTCCGCACTACAACTGCCACGTTCTGGATGGCGTCATTGGCGGCTTTGTGAAATTTGATCAACATATTCTTTTGGGGCTTATTGGCAGTGGAGGGGATAATGGGAGGAGAGATTCCTCCTGCGAACATCTCCACTGATTTGGTTACAGCTTTGCAGAGAGGACGACAATATGGCTTAGCCGTTGCTTCAACAGCCAGCTGTTGGTTGCTGAGGAACGTTTTAGCCTTTATCTAAGGGCATATAAATGATGAATAACTTAGCGTTGTAGTCAGCATACATAAACCTCTCAAGTTGGATAGTGCAGTCTTCAAAAATTCCTGAAATCATCAAATTTCAGCCAATAGATCCCAAGGATTTTAATGAATTAAATTGGGGAATCGGAATATGCCTGAGGTTTGGTTAGTTTTTTGGAGGATGAATGGGAGCAAACTGGGGGCCAATCTGGTGCTTGATTGAGGGAGTGTTTGTGGCACTGGGGGCGAGGAGAATGCCGATTGGTGAATGTATGTTCAGCTTCAGCAACAGACTTTGGGGGAGAGGAAGGTAGGATTGTACCCCATACTGAAACTGGCGCAGGGTGAGTGGCAGATTGGAAGCCAGTGGACAAAAAATCAGAGCTTTTGTAAGGAGCTAAGGAAGGGCACTTACATTTTGAGTGGTCCAACTTGAAACAGGATGGACAGATCGTCCGCCCACTCTCAACGCGGGCTCAGAACATATGATTAGGAAAAGAAGGAATGACATTGAAAGGGGGAATTGACAAGGCAATTATGCTAAATTCAGGGCTGATCATGGCATACACCCAAGGCCCAGCATGGCGTGTGGCCCCATTTGGGACCACAAACTGTAATATGAGGAAGGAGCCATAGGCTGCCAAACAGTTCATCAGCCCCTGGTGGAGCACCGCAGGGGGAGGTGGGTGGGCAAATCAGCAAACTGAACAACCAAAGTGGTGCCCTCTGGAAGCCAGGTCTGAATTGTGAGGAGAGGGGTACCCTGGTGTTAAAGTTTTATAGGTTTTCTGATTATTCTCAGTTAATAACCCCTATAAATGTATTAATTTCACAGGTCTGTTATTGTGCAATTCTCCGCGTTGTATAATAGCAAAATATAATTATTGATAATAATATGGAGACTATTATCCGTAGTTGAAGTAAAGTATTAGAATTTGGCCCAACGCTTGGCAATTAGTTCCTCTTGAAATACTTATAATGTCCTTTATAGGTATTCGCTCCCTGGTACTGCCTAACTTGATCTATGCTCAGATCCCTGTTTACAGTTTCTCTCTCTGTGACACACAGTTGCCAGAAATCCCCTTATTCAATTTAGCTTCTATTCTCTGGATCCACGCCCAAATCCTTACTCTTTATCTAAAGAGTCTCCCAATTAGAGCACACAGCAATAATTTCTTTGTGAAAGAATGGAACTCAAAATGGGTTTTGATAAAGTATATTAAGATATTACTCTGGTATTAAGTGTTCTGTAAAGGGTTCTGTATATTGTGTTTTTATTAGTATATTCTTAAGGGAATTTATAGAGGGAATTTGGCGCCCAACCCTCAGTTGGAACCTCCTCAATGAAACGTCAGCCGTTGCCATTTAATTACCCATCCTCATCTCATCAGCGATGGTCTTCCCCATCCTGGCTAGGATTCCATCATTGGACATCCTTGAGACCTAAATGGAAAGAGTCAAAAATGTGTCTCTAACTTTTACTCTCAATCCCAGATAACCAATCATATTTAGCAAGCAACCTGCTTAGTTAATGGGACTTGTTACCCATTAAGGCAGTCACAAACGAACTGATCAATTTGTTAGTTGCAGGAATCATCACTCACCTCATAACTTACTATTTAAATTACCAATTGGTAGTGATGAAACCCAACTGATCCCAATTGGTACACCTGATGGTTAATCATTGATCAACTATCAGATGCCACTATCTCAATGGCAACTCTGCTTGAAGAAATCTCAAGCATTAATCCAGATCAATCCCTGATGAATCCAACCCAGGTGAATAACCTAAAATCCCCCAAACATTGTTACCCCAAAATCAAAGTCAACCAATATACAATTCACTTCACATTAGGAAATTATCCGCTAGCGATCTCTGGTAATCTAGTCAACTGGTAATATGGGAAAAAATCCCAACACATCCCCCCTCTTGCCTAGATTTCCAGCGAGAAAAGGATCAGGGCAGGAGAACACTGCTTTGGACTCTCTGTTGAATACTTCATTTGTACAAGTGGAGTAAAATCAATCAGTACTCAATGCTGCTTAGGATGACCTTTGGCATGCAGCTCTCTTCCACTTCATCCTCGCTACTGCCTACTCAGAGTGCGAAGCCACAACCTTCTGTCATGCCAGGATGGTCAATTTACTTGCGACAATATTAATCCTGTGATCCAGTTTTCCCACATATGGGAATATGACCTGCTGTCATATTCAGGATTCTTGGTCCAGCATCCTAATTTCATGATTTTCTCCTCGTCCTAGACAGGAGACTCTTTCCGTTGATGTTTATTTCATGGTGCAATTAAGAATGCTAATTTATGTTCGCCTTGTTGTTTTCTCATAATAACATCTTGGCTCATCTCATTCTTAATTCTTTTCTGTATAGCTTATCCCTTAAATTTTGAGATTAAATTCTCTTAAATTAGAGCTTAATTGATTAGAGAGTGCATAATGTCAACTATCATATAAGTCTGACATCCCCCTCTTGTCCAGATCATATGTTGAATTCTGAGCCTTGGTACCAGCAGCTGCTCAATAGCTTGTCTGATAAAGTCCTTCAGCTCTTCCAGCTGATGAGTCAATCTGCGCACCAGCACATCTTCTACTGTCCTTCCAGGACTCATACTCCTAGTCAAGGACCTGTAGCCAGTTTTTCCATGGTATTACCAGAAACAGTAACCAACCCTGACAAAACCAGGTTAGCAATTGTCTCAATTGACTTGCAACCGATCCTTACTCTGTCATCAATTCCTGAGTTAGATTTTAAAACTCCCCTAGATCTGGATCCATTTGTAGATACTTCTAACATCATCATTAAACCTCATAAAGCAATGCCTTTTGCTCTCAATTATTCATTCCTTGCCAGATCAGACTTGCTTCTGAAGTTCCTTCTCTGACTTGGTCAATATTACAAGCCAGCTGTCTTGGCCACCAAAATAGCCATCAGAAGCAGCGTACATTTTGAACTCCCCTATTCAGAATTAAGGGCCCAAGTCATTGAGGCTTTGTACATAGCTCTGAAATCTTCTGATCTTGGAAACATCCTAGATTGATATGTTGCAGCCTATGCTTTTTGATTTGCCAGCTAAGTTCTTTGAAGTTGGGCCATGAAGCTTCCAGCCTCTCCTGGCTTCCATCACTCATTCTGCTTCAGCTTCTAAGAAGCTCATAGCCATTGACTTCAAGATGCCATTCGCTCCTTGCATGAATATCTATTTTCTGGTGCATCCCATTGGTATCTTCCACAGAATGGCTTAAATAGACGGCATGATTTGAAAAACCAAGCCTAGTATCCTTTGCTCAATGCTGACCCATATGTCTGGTGTTCTTGATGAAGCCTGTCAGCAAGTGCTAAAATCTTATTTTCTGGCTCTGGTACCATATTGTGATTACTTGGGGTTATTTGATGACCTCTCCTTGTACTGTTGCTTCCATCCCCACTCTGGGGTATTGTGTTTGGTATCTTCCGACAGTTTAATTTCTCTTACCCTAGTCACTTTCTCTAAGGGATCTGCATTCACTCAACAAACTTGGTTATGAGTAGGTTTAGACCTCGCAAGCATCCCATTTCACATAGATTTTGATGGGTTGTTTATTCCTACTGTGATCCATCCTCCTCCCCAAGATGTGGCATAGGCGGAATCATACCCAAATTGATGATAACCAAAAAATAAAATTTATAAAAGTATATCGTTTTTTCTATGCGTTTTTTAATAGTCTTTTTTATTTTTTTCCATGGGACTTGACCTTTTTTCATTTCAGTTATCCATCTTTTTTTATTCCCCCAAACTGGATCCTAGGTATACGTAGACCTACCAGTTTTTTATGGCTCAGAGGTCTTACTTTTTTAAGACTTAACCATCTAGTTTGCTTCAGTGGTCCTTTTTTGGACTTAATCAAATCATTAGGACATAACCAACTTAATGGTGAAGCAGTCCTTTGAAAAACTCTTTTTCATTGATCCATTGCTTTAGATATTTAGCATGGACTCAATTTACTATCCTTCCATCTAAGAGTTTCTTGATGGAGTAGGCATCTGTCGCCACCTTGGCAATAATCTCAAATGGACCTGACCATAATGCATCCAATTTGTTTCTTCTCCTAAAACCATGCATAGCAATAGGCAACTCTTTCACCTATTCAGTATTCTGATAAGGCTGGTCAGTTCTTATCGTCCATCATTTTTGCTTGATCTTTTTCTTTGTAGTCAAATCAAATGATTGCAATTGCATTTTGATCAAGATATTTGTTAATCAGTTCATGTACTGCTCGGCACTCCTCCCTGATGTTGGTTCCACTCCCAATTTTAAAAATTGGTGGCAACGTGGCCTTCCTTCCATATAGTAACTTAAATGGCAATTTTCCCATTTCTGTATGATGACTGATATTGTAGGCGAACATCACTGAATTCAGGTACAATCCCCGAGTGGAAGTTCTTCCTGTGACAAAATTCCTTAGCTTTGCAGCCAGCATCCCATTAAATTGTTCTACCAATCCGTTTGTCACCGGACAGTAAGGTAAAGGCTTGACTCCTCAAATCCCCATTATTTCACTTAATTGCATGATCACATGAGACGTGAAATTTATCCTATTATTGCTCAGCAGTCCTTGAAGGCATCCATGTCTTTATACTACTTGATATAGGGTGAAATTCGCAGTACTGGTAGCATCTACTCTTGCCAGGGCCTTCATCTTGACCCATCTCATCAGATGATTGATCATAGCTATCATGTACTTGACTCCCCCTATGCTCATTGTCAGCAGTCCCATCACGTTGATGGTCACCGTATGCCAAGCAAATCCATGGTGGACCAGTT
Source organism: Massospora cicadina (assembly GCA_022478985.1). Classification (NCBI taxonomy): domain Eukaryota; kingdom Fungi; phylum Entomophthoromycota; class Entomophthoromycetes; order Entomophthorales; family Entomophthoraceae; genus Massospora; species Massospora cicadina. Next base: position 119,164 of record JAKSZP010000103.1, read on the forward strand.
GGTATCCAGTTGTATTCTTATGTGGCTTGTGCAACTGTCACTTCACACATCAAGCCAGATAGTCTGACATCGTAGTTGATGAACTCCCAGTAGTACTGGAAAATATGGTTGGTCATTTTTCTCAGGCCTCCATTCCTGAAAACTTTATGAGCAGCTTGAATAATAGCCACTTGTTCTGAAAGCTTTGAGAATAGTAATCGCTTCCCATTGATCATCTTGAAAACTTGTCCATCCACGGCCTCAGTGTTTTCCATCACTTCTTTTAAATCACACCTTGATTTCTTGGGGGCTCGTTCCGCTTTCTCTGGTGACCATTCTCTGGAATAGCTCATACGCCTTCTGGTATACCACTTGGATCATTGGTAACCATGATAAGCCATTCACATTCTGATGAGAAGCCCCCACTTGGTGGACTATCTCACAATTGTAAGCCTGTAACTTCAGTGCCCATTGGGCCAGTCATCCTTCTAGTTCTCATAAATTGTGCAGCCAATGCAACAAGGAGTGTGCTGTCACCACTTTAAAGTGCGTTCCAAGGACGTACATCCAAAACTGTTTACTGGCGTAAATGATTGCAAGGCATTCGTGCTCAGTTACGGTGTAATTCCTCTCAGAAGCTGAGAGTGTCTGACTCACATAAGCCACTGGATGTTCATCTACAAGTTCATCTACTTGGCTCAATATGGCGAATTGCCATCAACGAAGCATAAGTTTGTATAATAAATTCTTGAACAAAATTTGGATATTTCAAAATGGTAGAATCCATTAAGTACTGGTGTAACTCATCAAAGGATTTTAATGCTTCTTCATTCCATATGAATCCTTTCTTCAGATCCTTTAGCAGATGGAATAGGGGCTTGACAATTCTTGCAAAATCCTAAATAAATCTTCTATAGTATCTGACCATTCTAAGGAACACTTAGATATCTCATACACTCTTTAGCACAGCCATTCACTCTATGGCTTTGATCTTCAGGGCTTGTGGCTGCATTCCACTAGAGTTTATTTCAAATCCAAGGTATTCCAACTCTTTCTTGAAGGAGCGACACTTCCTTGGCTTTATCTTCAGTTTGGCCATGGCAGTCTCTTAAACACTTCCTCCAAGTAGTGCAAATGGTCAGTAAACGTCCTGCTAAACACATTTATATCGTCCAAGTACACCAGGACGCATGACAAATTCAAGTCACTTATTATTGCATCCATGGCCCTCTGGAACGCTTCAGGCGCATTGCACAGACACTGGGACATCCTCTTCAGTTGATACAGCCCCTGCGTGGTGATAATCTCGCATTTTTTTGGTCTTCTCTTGGCAAATTGGTTTGCCAAAACCTCAATAACAGATCCATCATGGAGAAATACTTCACTTCTTTAATCAATCTACCACATCATCGATTCTTAGTAGTGGGTACAAATTTTTCTTCATAATCTTGTTCAGCCTCCAATAATTGATCACTACCCAATTAGAGCCATCCTTTATCTTCACAATAATAATTGGACTTTCCCAGGGACCTAACAACGGAATTAGAAGCCCATGCTTTACTAGTTTGCTGATTTCTTCATTTACTACTGCTTTGACCACCTTTGATTATTGAATTGGTCTCATCCTGATTGGCTTTTTCCCCAGTATTGACCTTATGGATCACATCTCTCAAACATCTCAAATTTTGGTCATCCTGGGTGAATACTTCCTGATACTTTTCAAATAATTTGAGCACCTTCTCCTGCTGTCCTTCCATCAGATCAGCGAGTTGCTCTTGATCAACCAATAGATTGATACTCTCAGTTACCCTGGCCAGTAATCCCATTCATTTAGGGTCCCAAAATCATGGAGTTTCCTCAGTTTGGCCATCAGGATTAGGTGAACAATATGACTATCTGATTCTTCTCAATCTTCATTTGATTTTCACCTAAATTTGCCAGGAGAGCTCAAATTTCATGGCCTGGCATTATTATTCCAGGAGCCACCCAATGCTCTACTCTGGACTTCTTCCAGGGGCTTCTGACCTCCCCATACAGCAGCTCCGTCATCTCTAATGTCAACCTGTGTCAACTATTATTTGTAATCCTGACAGTATGGTTCTTGAATTCTTGATCCTCAGTCCAATTACCTGATTTTCTAGGATTTCCACCAGAATCTCTCGTTGCTTCTGGCCAACTAGTTGGTATCAAATTGGGATAATGCCATAATTGTATATTAAGTTGATGAAGTTATTTCTCCTAATCATTGAAGCTTCCCCATCCTTTTGGTAGACCAATGGTAACGTCTGACCCAATATGGTCAACGTATTATCCTCAAATCTATATTTAATTCCATACTTTTGTAGAAATTCCATCCCAAAAAGATTATCATAGTTTTGGTTGGCCAAAACTATCGCTGGAGAAGATACCACCAAAAATCTGAATCGAAGTGGTAGAGCTTTAAGCTCCACATGAGATGTGGTTTTGTCCCAGATTTCCTGTACACTTCCTTGTGTTCCAAATCAGGAGAAAACTTCATCCTTTTCATCAGCTTGCTCAAAACAATATTAATGGGCGCTCTGCTGTCAACTTTCTCCCTGACCTGTGCTTGATTCACTGGTAAATTTATATATGTACACTAAGAGTTTTGTAATACCGCATTTACTGAGTTATAGTAATGTTATTAGATGAATTGAGAATGTGAATTATTTGCGCTGATAAATCAGGGAATGATTCCTTGATCGCACTGAGGGGTATTGACAGGTTTGCCTCATTTAATCAAATTTGGTCAATTCTTTAGGATTATCTGCAGCTCAAATCTTGTTCACTAGTTGTTGGGAATACTGCCAAGCAACTTTCTAATTATCTTGGGTCCAATCCCTTCTCCTTGGATCTTGTTACTACGTTCATGTCCCAATTGACTACTTAATACAGTTGATCCTGAATGTCTTCATCCATGAACAGATCATTGATGACAATTTCATCATGCATAATATAAGGAGGAACAAATTTTTCTGCAGCTCTAGACTGTTAAACCATCTAGGCTGTGGGTACTTTTCCCAACTCCTTTGTGGTGTCAGACTCTTTTTCTTGGACCACGTTAATTTAATCTTTGGGTTTCATGCAGTGCACAGCAAAATTTTCTTTTCCTCCACGCTAGTAACAGACTTTCTCCTTCTTATTAATCCATTTAGAGTCTTTGGGCTTATTCCCTGGCACAGTTTTTTATTTATCTCCTTAGCACCCTCATTCCACTTCGTGGGATTCAAATTTTGTACTGGATTCAATTTGAAACTTCTATTTGGGGCATCAAAGGTAGCTCCCAAGATTTTCAAATTGTCTACCATTTAGGAGGTGGTAATTTCCGTTGTGAACACAGAAGACATCATTTGATGCAAATTTTAGTAGGGTCAAAAGGCTACTTATGGTGCAATTCAGGCATCAAAATCATCCAGCACTTTTTCTTCAACTAAGATTTGCAATTTCTGGTAGAAACGATTGGCGAAGCTTGATAAGGATTCATCTTTATGGAATTGGATGCTCATAAACTCTTGTTTGTGCTTCACATGCACTTAAGGCTTCCAAATTCCTTCATAATGGCCGTTTTGGCCTTGGCATATGACCAGATGTCCCCTAAACGGGGCAACACTAGGTTTTGACAATTTGTATCTAGGCAATTCATCTCCATCAAAGCCTTTTGACAATCGCCATAACTGTAAATTGACATATCAAACATGTGAAAAAATGCAGGGGTATTATCCCGATGGAAAGTCAGCAATTTTGGTGCCACTTTAAATTCCTCTGAGGTTTCTCTAGCCACCTTTCTTTCTTCAGCTAAACAGCTCATTTGGGGAGTAATTTTAAACCATCATCTCTAAAATAGCAGTAAAAGCGGGAGTCATGTTTCTTGTGATATCTGTCTTTCCCACTAGCATTTGGGGAGTTATTTCTTTGGCATTAGTCGCCGCATATGGCTCACATTCACATTTTTGAGTTTTCAACTTCTCAAATTGTTTAATCATCTTCTTGATATCCGTGCTGAATGCTCTTAAATGAACGTGATCTGCTTCACGCTCCATTTTCTGAAATAAGACTTCTCAAACTAAGTCCCCTTCTTTTTCTTCAATGACGTTACTTTTCCAAGTAATTTATTTCTAAAACAGGTGATATTATTTTTTCCTTGATCTTGGTGACTCTTTCCTCCAAGGCAGTGTCTTCTCAATAATCCTCTGAGTTCAGGGCGTTTTGGTTGATGGCTGCCAACTCTGACCAGAGGTTTTTTTCTTTTACCCTTATTTTACATCACATTCTAAGGTCTTCTACTCTTACAACCCTGTAGTTAGCACCAATTGTTAAAATTTATAGGTTTTCTGATTATTCTTGGTTAATATTTCCTATAAATGTATTAATTGCACAGTTTCATTGTTGTGCAATTCTCTACGTTGTATGATAGTGAGATATAATTGTTGATAATAGTATGGAGAACTTTCTTTCTGATCAGCATAAATTTCTGAGCAAAATTACATGAATCAATAAAACAAATCCAAATCACCCATTGTAGTTTTGCTTCAAGTCCTCGGATTCTCTGCTGGATGCTCCATAATGGGGCAGCGGCAAAACTCCACCTGACATTTTCTATTCGACAGGAAAACGTGCTAGGACTGGTTCACCCAGTCATTCCCAAACCCACGGGATAATTCGTTCCTCCCAAGGACCTTGACGCCCACCTTGCTTGTACCCAAATGGTACCTTGCTGCCCCCTGGTGCTCCCCCGGAGCAACATGATCTAAAGCCTAAGGGTCAAATATGGGAAACTATTTCCATACCACTACCAAGCCATTATCAAAATGGCACAGGTGGTGATGATATCTGCCAGATTTATAGATTTCCGCCCCTACAAGGGGTATTTTGACCTCAGCTTTACCTGCAAAGCTGATGCTGCCACTGCAGCAACTGTGCTCTGGGTATTCCAGGGCACCCCTCTCCCCACAACTTGGACCTGACTCTCAACGGACACCACTTTGGTGGTCCAGTTTGCTGGTTTGCCCACCCACCTCCCCCTGAAGTGCTCCACCAGGAGCTGATGGATGGTTTGGCAGCCTCTGGCTCTAACCCCATCTTAATTTGTGGTCCCAAATGGGGCCACACACGCTGGGCCTCAGGCATATGCCATGATCAGCCCTGAATTTAATAAAATCGCCATGTCAATTCCCCCTTGCACCATTATTCCCTCAGCGCTCAACCATCTGTTTTGGGCCCACATCGAGGGTGGGAAGACAATATGTCTGTCATGTTTCAAGTTGTACCACTTGAAATGCAAGTGCCCCTCCTTAGCCACTTCAGACAGATTGGATGACTCATCCGACAACCTCCAATATGCCGCCCACCCTGTACAAGTTCCAGTATGGGGCACAATCCTTCTTCCCCCACCCCCAAAACCAGAAGCTGCAGCTGCATATGCAGCCACCAATCAGCCTCCTCCTCTCCCCAATGCCAAAAATGATTCCACCAATCAAGCAACATATTGGATCCCAGTTTGATCCCATGCTTCCTAAAACAAATCAATCTGCCTCAACCGTACGCTGATTCCCTAATCTAATTCAACCAAAACCCATGGGAGTTGTTGGCTGAAATTGAAGAATCAGGTTTTCTCATTGAAGAACTATCTCTGCAAATCAAGCGGTTCATCAATGCATGATGGGATGCCAGATACCCCCCTCAACTATATACCCCACAGCCAAACACCAAATTGTTTCACAGTGATCACAGCTTGCAGTCAAAGAAGCTGCAACACCAGAATGTTGTCCCCTTCGTAAAGCCGTCACCAAATCAGTGGCGATGCTCACAGGAGGAATTCCACCTCCTGTTAACCCCGATAGTCTTACTCAAAAGAGTAAAATAACAGTAAAACAGTTATACAAAAACGTTAATGATGCTGTCCATAACGTGGCAACTATAGCATGGAACCCAAATAAAAGCTTACCTGAACCAACATTGCCACGTTTGTTAAACTCCCAGATGCCCACATTAAGCTGAAAAAGCTTTAAACAAATATACAGTGCCATTTACCTAGCCGGTAATTTCCATGAAATACCAATAATTAGTGATATTGAACCACATGCGGCAGATGCCCCAACGCCCTTACTGTCTTCCTTGACATGCACTCTACTATGTGAGGAAGAAGCTGCTGCCAAAGATGAGCCCCCCAATCCCCCTCCCCTTCCGCCATGGAGAAAAAGCGGTTTCCACTTCCCACCTAGTTGGTTGTTTGCTCAAAGTGTTCACTTAAACCGCTCATTTGGGCGTTTTGTTTAAACCAATTAGTTACATTTTTAGTTTAGTTTTAGTTTCAGTAAAGTCCATCCCCTGGTTGGCATTTCTTAAATATACAAGATAATAGTATGGAGACTATTATCCATAGTGAATTAAAGTACTAGAATTTGGCCCAACGCTTGGCTAATTTTTCCTCCAAAAATACTTATGATGTGTCTAATAGGGATTTGCTCCCTTTACAACCTAGCTTGATCTATGCTCCAATCCCTGTTTACGTTTTCTCTATCTGTGACACACAGTTGGCAGCAACTCCAATTCAGCTTATTCTCTGGAACCCCGCTCAGATCCTTACACTTTATCCTAAAGAGTCTCCAAATTAGAGCACACAGCAATAGTTTCCTTCAGAAAGAATAGAATGGTAAAGTGTCCTTTAAAGTGGTGTTCTGATAATTAATGTTTTATTGGTGAATTCTAGGGAATTTATAATGGGGGATTCGGCACCAAACCCTCAGTTGACACCTCTTCAATGAAATGGTAGCCATTGCCATTAGATCACCCATCCACGTCTCAGCAGTGATGATCTTCCCCATTCTGGCTAGGATCTGTTGTTGGACATCCTTGGGACCTAAAATGGAAAGTAGCAGAAAACGTGTCCTTAACGTCTTCCTCTTGATCCCAGAAAACCAATTATATTTGGCAAGCGACCTGCTTAGGTAATGGGACTTGTTAACCATTAAGGCAGGTCGCAAACCAACTGATCAATTTGCTAGTTGCAGGAAGCATCACTCACCTGCAACTTGATAATTAAATTCCCAATCAGTTGGTGATGAAACCAAAACAATCTTAATTGGTACCTGATAGTTAATCATTGATCAACTATCAGATGCCACTATTTCATTGGCAACTCTGCTTGAAGAAATCTAAAGCATTCATCCAGATCAATTCTTGATGGATCTGTCCCAGGCAAATAGCATAAAATCACCTGAACATTGTTACCTTGATATCAGGATCAACTGATATCCAATTCACTTCACATTAGGGGATTATCCCCTAGCAATCCCTGGTAATCTAGTTGGCTGGGAATAAGGGCAAAAATCCTAACATCTGTAAAACTAGGGGAAAAGTTGCCGCAGTGGAAGCTTCATCTTCACAGGTGAAGCCAAGGTCAAAATACCCCTTATAGGGGCGGAAATTAATAAAACTGGTGGGAGTCATCAACGCCTGAGCCATTTTGATAATAACTTGGTCGTGGTAGGGGAAAAGTTTCCCATAATCAACCCTAAGGCCAAAATGCATTTGCTTGGGGAGCACCAGGGGGCAATGAGGCACCACTTGGGTATGAGCAGGGTGGGCGTCGAGATCCTTGGGAGGAACGAATTGTCCCAAGGGTTTAATATGACTGGGCGAGCAAGTCCAAGCACGTTTTCCCACTGGACAGAAAATGGCGTGGGGAGTTTTGCCACTGCCTCACACTGGAGCAGCCAGCAGGGAATCCAAGGACATTGGAGCAAAACTATAGCAGGCAATCGAAATTTGCTATTTTTTTCTGTAAGATTAGCTTAGAAGGTTATGCTGAGCAGAAAGAAAGTTGGCATTTTAAATGTTTTTAATGGTAAAAACTGTTGTACATGTTTGGACCTATGTCCAAAAGTATTGCTAAAGAAGAAAAAGACTCTTCAAATTGCCTGATGTTGCACCCTGTTAAAAATAAGCAAATTATTGCAAGTGGTTAATCCTTTAATCAGAAGCCCTTGAGTAAGTAGGCCACTTTAGCAATAAGACCATAATAAAAATTATCTTTTTGGCTTCACCAAAGAGATCTAAGGCATCATCAATCCTAGGCAGAGAATAGGAGTCCTTTTAGTGATTTTGTTAAGGTGGCAATAATGGATCACAACTCACCTTGAGACATCCTCCTTTTACACTGTCAATGTTGAAATAGCCTAAGGACTTGGGGTGGGCACTTTTAATCCAAGATCAAGTAATTGTTTAATTTCATTATCAACTACTGCCTCAGCTGCTCTGGATCATTGATTTGGCTCATTCAGATTAGTTCTAGTCCCCAGTATCAACCTTATGCAGTACATTTTTTATACATCTAGACTAGGGTTATAATAAAAAATTAGATAATATTTCTCTAAACCTAATTAAAGATTTTCTCCTTTTGGTCTTTATTAAGCAAGTTAATTATTCCTGGAAAATTAGTGCATCTAAGTATTTGTGTATTTTCTGGTAATCCTACTTCAGTTAGATTTCTGAAATTAATTGGTTTATTATGCAATAGGGTAAATGTGGGAAAACAATATGGTTTGATTTTTTTTCCTCTCAGATTGGTTTTTTCTCAGATCAGCAACAAAAATTTGTATTTTTCAAGACTTTGGATTAGAGTTTTGGTGCTAACCAATGTCTATCCTTAATTATACCATGGAGCTTTGACGTATTAATAATTTCTCAAGTAACTCCAAAGTTGACTCCAATTTAAATACTATTTGCATTCTAGATTTATATATTATTGGCTTTGAGCTAAATTGAGAATATGTGCTTTTCTAAATTTGTATAGCAATTCTTTACTTTTTTTACCTGTCAACTGTACTGAATAGGAATAATGCTGTTGATTTTAAATTACAAAATCGTTAAGTTTGCACATAGGAATGTCTACCCTCTGTTATAGGCTAGTAGCAAAGTTTGTCCCAGAATTTTCAAGGTTTCTTTAAAGTTACATTTGACCTCATATTTTCCCATAAACTCAGACCCTATAGATATCATAGTTCTGATTATGTAACATAATAACTGGTGCTGAGATGACCAGAATCTAAACTGAAGAGTAAGGCGCTATAAACACCACAATAAGTTGTTGAATTTAGTCCCACTGTTCTATTTCCATTCCAATGATCCAGATCTGTTGAGATTTTTATGCATTTTACCTGTTTATTCAAAGCAATTATTAGATTTGGCTACCAATAATGGCCTTCACCTCCAGTTGTTTAACCAAAATGTTCGCATATATATTATAAGATTGTAAGACGTTGTTTAGTAGGTGATTAGTTACTGTGGTTGCCAAATTTATTGTATAATTTGTACACCATATATTTGGAAGTGATCCCATAATAGTACTGATAGGTATAGTTACAAAGATGTCATCAAACTATGCTTTCAGAAATTCCTCTTCATCAATGGCAATTTTTTACTTTATTCAGCAATTGGCGTTCATAAAATCAAGCAACTTCTTAATCAAACTTTATGGTCAATTGACTTTTTAATATCCCTTGTAATTGCAATGACATTTAAAGTACTTGATTGATGAAGGGATCAATTGGGTTTTATCTAAAAACAGGCCAAATATCTCTAAATCTCTTTGGGGTCTGTATGGTGGAACTTAGCCTGCAGGTTTAGATTGTTCCCCATCTAGACCGCGGGTCCTTTTCCCAATTCTTGGATAGATTTCTTCACTTGATTTTAGACAAGGTTCACTTGATCCTTGCCTTTATTAATCCAGAACTAAGAAGCGTAGTGGCGAGTAGTTGCATATAGTTGCAAATATAGCAAGATTTATTAGGCGATCTTTTCCTCTGGGCTTTTCTAAACTGTTTACTAGTCTATGAAAATTTGTCCTTGTTGATGTACTTTAACAAATTTTCTATTTATGATTAGGCTATATTGTAAGGCTTTGGTTTAGCGCATTGAAGGTTGTGACCAACATTTTTAGTTATTTTACCATCTGGGAGGTATAGGTGTTGTTAGCTTTCTCTAGACCCATCACTAAGTTAAATCTCTATAAGGTTAGAGTGTCATATGTATGACAGTTCAAAAATAAAAATTTCACATTAAATCTACGCCATCCAGGATTTGAGCCTTCTGTTAAAACTAGCTGTTAAATTCTCCCACTGTTTCATCTTTCTCAAATAAAATTCCCTTAATTTCTTGCTTGTAGTTACCATTCCGCTTAATTCTACTAAATTTTTTAATGTTAGAGTTCTTTATATCCTTATATCACCAATTTTACTCATGTGATTGGAGTAGCCACATATTCTGGCAATTGGTGTCTAAGCTACTTATCACAGTGACCTCTTTATGGTAAACACTGTAACTATCTATGGTCATTTTAAATATAGCCTAAAAAATTTTAAGGCATTGTCCTGGTGATATAATGGTAATTTAATTTATTCCAAAATAATTGTTGGTCACTAATTCAGTTGTTGTAAAAAGTGAATGTCCAGTAACCTTTGCTGTATTGAGAATTTTGTTAGGGCTCATTGTCATGATGAAGGAAAAAGCGCCAGACATGTTCCTAGGGGGCTGCATGCTTCCTGCAATACTCTTTTCTTCTAAGCCATAAAATTAATTATTGCACAACTATTCCTTCAATTGAGAGCAAGTACACTTATAGTTCTCAACGTTTTGTAGTCATTTATGATATGAGCTTCATTCACCCACAATTGTCAACTTTTATGACTTCAACTTTGAAGGCGATCTATACCATTAATAGGTCTCTTATAACCTTGGATTTTTTTCCTTTCTAGGACGGATATTTTACTGTTAAAGATATTGTTAATCTTATTAATTAGATCTATATCTTCCTCAAACTTTGCAACCCAATTTTTTATTTTGTCAGATTAGCCTTTGTTGCCTATATTATGGTTTTATCATTGAAAGTTTGTGGCTCATTCCATAGCTTCTTGACCTTTCTCTAGATGAACGACATAGATTACAAAATTTCAACTTTTATATAGGTTTTGGAAGACTCAGATATCCCTGATTTAAGCATTAAAATTTAGATTTTTCATTAAGTTACTGCACAGGTTATGTGACTGAGTTATAGAAATAACTGAGATTTCTTGTTGTATGGAGACAACATCCAGTCAAGCCTTAGAAATAATTAGCAACCCCACTCAAGTATCCTTTTACAGGATTTTGATATCTACCTCACTTCATGTGACTTGGGAAATTATATAAGGGCACCTAATCCCTTCGCTCTTTCAATGAAGCAAGAATATAATAGATATTGCTGCTTTTTTCTGGTTTTATTAAAATTAAGGGGTTTCTAAATGTATGTTTGGTGCTCAACTCATCAGTTGTCACCTCAATAAAAGCGGCATTTATCACCAACAAACGTAACCCTAAAAAAATCATATCCATGATAAAATAAGTCTTCTGCTATCCATCCATATAATTTGGCTTTCATTGCCAACTAGATTATAGCCCTTTTAGCCTGACTTCTTAAAGTAGAGTGTTTTAACACCCTTAGCTGGCTCTAGTAAATTTATCTTCACAATAAAATAGCCATGCTTAAGTAGTGGAACAACCCATTAAAAAAAAGCTAGAAATGTGATTGATGGGTTCTCTTCATTGCACAAAACAACTTGGGAGCAATGCCCAACTATTGGTCCATGATATAGCAAGGCGCAAGAAAAAGATCCCTAGTCCAATGGCTACTGATAGATCTAACAAAGAGGCCCTGGGATACAGTGAGAATTAAACTGATGGTAAGTATTAGGGTCTGTCCATTAGAGAGTGAGAATCAGCCACGAGAACATTGTCTAGGTCTGAGGTTAAATCTAGTGGTGCCTTATTTAATTATCAAATAATAGTCCTTACAATTATCAATATGGCTAAGATGTTTAGTAAACGAATAGTACTTATTCTATTTTCTAAAAGGAAAAGTTGATCAATTTTATCTAGGCTTTTTATAATGGTAATGGCAGTTTGTACTCCAACATTAGCTTTGAAGGTTCATGGTCCAGTACATCAGAATCCAACACTTTGAGAACTTCGCTTGACTCATCTGGACCTGTTTTCAGAAGTTGAGGGGTTAAAAGGTATCATGTGGGCTTTTTGTCATCAAAATTAATTTTAATTGATTTATCAACTTTTTGAGTTGATCACTTTCCAGCAGATTTTTATCTACTATACTTAATTCATCAACATTGTTAAGTTGACCAAGCTTTTGGTAGATTTTGTTGCTTTAAATTCATATTTTATCAAGACCGCCATTTAAGCATATTAATCCACTATTTTTGGATCCTGTGTCACTGGCTTAGTATTCCTGAAAGGATATATTAAGGCAATGGAGTGGTCAGAAAACACTTTGACCATCACATCACCCCCTCATAGGAGTTCCTTTTGTGCCCAGAACTAATTCACCTTAAATCAAATGGTGACACAGTTGATGAACTTCTGCCATGATTATTCCTTAAAATGGTACCTGGACCACTTGATCAGGTACCAGTGCTTTCCTCATTATATCTATATGTCATAAATTCTTTAACCTCGTTTTCCACTTACTTGGAATTTCTGAAATTATGGGTTCTTTACTCTCCAGAATGTGACCTCTGAACTTCCTGATTTGTGCCACATGCAACACAGGGTGTGCTCTTGATCCTTCCTGGAAAGCTAGCTCATAAACCACCTTGTTTACCTGGCGTGTAACTCTGAAAACTCCTAAGGCGACTGGGCTGAACTTTTTGCAAATAGTAGAAAATGTGTAGTTTTTGGTCTATACATAACCAGGTCGCCAGATTAGTACGTAGGGGCTTCCAAGCAATGGGCATCTGCCTTACATTTCTTGGTATTCAATTTTTTTCTAAGTTAGTTTCTCATGGTCTTGAAAAATTTTCTCGTCTTATTTATAGGTCATTGGAAGCTGGGTTCAGTTTATTATGGAATTATTCCATCATACTCAGGTGGAACCTGTGATTAGTGTAGAATAATTTCATTTCAGTGGATGCATGGACAAGGTTGTTGTGCGCAAATTTAATGAGATTTAAAACAATCTCTCCAGCTTTTTTGGTAGGTAGATGTAACATTGGATGTGCTGTTCCAGCGTTTTATTTAATCTCTTGGTTTGCCCACCTGCTTGGGGTAGTATGCAGACTAGCAACAAGGCTTGATCTTTAGGGTTTTGAGGAGGTGTTACCAGAAACGATAACAAGCTGAGGCCCTCATTCTGATATAATTTATCTAGGAGCCCGTTACTGGAGAGCACTTCCTTGACAAAGATTTACACTGTACCTTCACCAATATCTTAATCATATAAAGAAAACCTCCGTATACTTTATATTGCTGGTCAATTACTACCATTATGGTTTTTTATCCTTTTGGCTTTGGTAGGCCAGTAAAAAAGTCTACGCTCAGGAATGACCACAGTACCAGGCGATCTACAAGGACTTAGTTTTCTAGCAGATTTACTCCTAGAGTACTTAGACTGATGGATGAGATGCAGCATGTGATGTAGCCTCTGACATTATTCTTCATTCCTGGCAATAATTAGTTTCCCTTTAATAGTTCCATCATCTTTTCCACCCCAGAATGGCCCTCCAGAGGGTGAATGTGACAGGCTACAATTGTAAACTTTTGTATCTTGCAAATAGGAACCCATACTCATTTTAATAGAAGATCAAACCCTTTTCTTTAAAGTAGTTTTTGTACTTTTTGTGCTCCTCTCCTTCCACTAAATTTTTAATATTCCTTCCCTGAGAAGAGCTTTGCTGGGCCACGCTTATTTTCCCCATCAGATTATCGTTGGCTTCCTTGATTAATGAAAACAGGTTCAGTAAAATGTTACTTGTGTTATAATTGTTGAGCTCCTTCTTGAAGAATGCCATATTTGGGGACTTGGCTCAGTAGGTCAGGCAACACATTGTTCTCTCCCAGCTTGTATTCAATCTTAGAGGTGTATTATCCAGCTTGAGATGCCAGCTGTCCTGGTGTTGGTCGTCCACCTTGGGTTTTTAGAATTCCAGAAGCTCGCAATATGTTTAAATGGTAAAGGGGTGCCTAGCATATAGGATGTGAAGTTGCCATTCCTCTAGAACGGATATGATAACCAAGAGCTCCTTTACATAGACTGGGTAATTTGTCTTCAATGGGAGCATCTTCTGACTAAAGTATCCTACTGGTTGGTCAACTCCATCTCCCCCTTCGGCAAAAGACAGCCCCAATCACGAAATTAGATGCTTTAGTCTTTACCATGTATTTCTTGCTTGGATTGGGTGCTCCAGGATAGGGGCGATGAGGGGGAGCTTCTTGATGTCTTTGAACATATGCTCCACATCTTCTACACATAAAATGAGGCTTGTCTGGTCAGCCTGGTCGGAGGTGCTGCCATCTTTGACAGGTCCTTAGTGAACTGGCGTAAGAAATGCCACACTCAAAAAGATTCTGACCCCCATTCTGTTTTAATAGTCCATTCCTCCATGCCTTTAGTTTATTTAAAGAAATGGTAGTGCCATCCCTGGGTATGAACTCCTCGAATATGACAATTAATTTTTGTAGAACACACTTAGAGGACTTCATATGGAGGTTTGCCAATCTATTTACTCAAGAAACTTCAGGATTTACTCTTGGTGTTCCTTCTTAGACTTCAAGAAAACGAGTATATTGTTCATGTATTTGATACGGCCCTTTCCTGATGAGGTCCCTAGCATATAGTTGATGGTCCACTGGAACACTGCTAGGGCGTTCCTCAACCTGTAAAGCATGACTTGGTATTTAAACACCCCACGAGGCACTTGAATGCAATATTTGTATGGTCTTTGGGTGCTACCAGTACCTGGTTGAAGGCGTCAACAAGGTCTTGTTTATTAAACTTGTCCAGATAATCATCTGCAAAATTGTCTCCATCAGTGGAATGAGGTATGGATTGGATTCTGAAATCACATTTAACTTCTAGTAATCTGAACATGGTCTAATTTCTCCGCTGGATTAGGTATAAGCAGAATAGAAGAGACTACTGGAGAATTGGGGTTATAATCATTCCATTTTCCATCATGTCTTTCACATATAAGTTGAGCACTTCCTTGGCGCAAGGGTTCAGTTAGTACTTTGGACAACCCTGAGGATTAGGCGTCAGGCTTTATTTTAAGGAAAATGAGTATGGCCCCTTCAGAGATTTGGCAGCGGAGTAATTTTTCCTGAATCGATTTTAGGATGGAAGGAACTCTTTGGGGTGTCTAACTTCATATCCGCAGGTTGAAGGGCATTGACGTTGAACCCATTTTTGCTGGTTGATATGAGCTCTCACCAACTCATGCCCCCTCAGAGAGCAGCGTGACCTGGTGCTCCTCCACGTTAAACTGCAGAAGTAAAATGCTACCATTTCATGCTCAGTATGATGGGGTGAGGTAGGTGCTTAGTTGCGCTGAACAATTCCTAAGATTAATTAGGACTTGGCGGAGTAGAATCTGAGATTGAATATACCAACATTTTTGGGATTTAGAGGTATCTGCAAGAGTGAAGCTCCCACTGGATGCAACTCCAGTTTTTCTTAGTTGTAAACCTTTGTCAAGGTAGTTCTCCTCCACCCCAGTGCCTTCCATGGTTCATAGTTTCTCTTCATCATCATGCTTTCAATTTGCGTACCATTTTAACGTGATTACATGAACAAGTATGGAAAAACACAATCTTTATTTATGGCATTGATGCGGTCTTATGTAGCATAAAGATTATATGCAAGAGTCTTAGCTTCCTTTGTGCTAGTGAGCGGCGCCTCAGAGACGATGGTACCCTAAGTGGGGTCAGACTGAGAGGGCGTTACTCCTGTAGGTCCCGCGTGGTTATGAGAAAAAACTCTGGTTCTGACGTAGTGTGGCAGCTGCAAAATTTTCCTTGTGGGGTATGTGCATCCATCTCCACATGAACCAGGGCTATTTTACTCTCAACTTGCATGTCAACCAAACCTCTGCTTTTAAGTTGAGGCTTAAGAGGGTGGCTGCTATAGCAGAGAAGATTTCAGGACACAGGTTTTTGTAGAACTTCCTAGAGTGTTGATAAGAGGCGATTTTGGCTGCTTTGGCGAGTGGGCAGAAAAATATTGGCGTATTTTACAACGGACCCATGGCCTTGTGATAGCAACAGAAGGGCTAAACTGGCGGCGTCCTACAGGTTTTTTGCTGTGTCAACTCTTTCTACAAGTTAAAGGAATTGTTTAGTGAGATCAGGAGGCTATACTGGTTTTTCAGGAGAACTGAAACCAGTTGGAGAGGTTTGGGGTAATGAAACCACTACCTGAGCGATCTGAAGTGAAGTCGTTTTAGTTTCTCCAGATGCTGCATTAGCAAGGCTTGGAGTCTCATGAAAGTGAAGGTTTCATGTAAAACATCCAGTTCTTTCGCTGAGAGGGCCTATAGGTAATCAGTTGTGGAGGCTGGAATGTCTGTGTGGGCTGATGTCTGATTGCAGGAATGGATAAGCCTCTTAGCTTTCTGGAGCAAAAACATGATAAAAAATAACCATGAGGAGGGTGGTGGTATGCCCATACCGCGCAGGTGGCTCTCCTCTGTGGTTTTTCCAAAATGTCCAGTTTCAGAGAAAGTAGACTGTAAGAACATCATCTAATGCGATGGACGAATTCTCTCCACATAACCAAATAAATTTGAGAATGATGGCTAAGTATTGGTCCATAGGATTGAAAAGGAACAGGAGAGAAGAATTCTAGTCCTACGGCTACTGACAGATCTTGTAAGAGACCTTAGGATATAGAGAGCACTTTATTGATGGTAAGTAACAAAGTCTGTACATTGAAGAGTGAGAATTGGTCGCTGGCATTGTCTAGGTATGAGTTGTGATCCAATGGTGGCTAAATCAATTATTGAATAAACGCCCTTAATCTATAAATAAAGCTTTGGAAGTTTACTATAATCATGGTAGATATTATATTTGTAAAAGACAAAGTTGATCTAATTTTTTGTTTATCCAGGGTTTTTTAATGGTCACGGCAGTTTGGACTCCAACATTAGCCTTTTGAGATTCATGGGTTAGTAAATCAGAATCCAACAATTTGGGAACTTTGCTTGACTCATCTGGACCTGATTTCAGACGTTGGGTTTCAGCAAAGTATCTAGTGGGCTTTTTGATGTCAAATTAATTTTGATTGATTAATCAACATTTTTGAGTAGAACATTTTCCAGCATATTTTTATTTACTATAATTGATTTATAACATTTATAGTTGATCAAACTTTTAGAAAATTTTGCTGATTTTAATATCATATACTTATCAAGACCGCCATTTGAGCATATGGATCAACCAGTTTTGGATCCTGTGTCACCAAGTTAGTATTCCTGCAAGGAAATGTTAAGGCAATGAGGCAGTTTGGCAATACTTTGACTGTCACATCTTTGCTCAGGACAATCTACATGCTAACATCAAGATAAGCATACAACGCTACAGTAGCCCTAAAATAAGAATATAAAGTCTGCGCAATAAATAAGTCAATCCAAATAATGAAATGAAATTTTTTGGCTGTTCAGCCAACAATTAAATTTTTCTACAAACATTATCAGTAATTACAACCAATTAAATATTAATCGGTACAACATTGAGATTGGATCCAGCATTAGATACAACTAAAATTAATGGGCAATAAACAATAAACATTAATTAGTGATAAGAAAATATAGTAGCCAATTCCAAATTAAGTCAAAGATGGCTAAGGTGATCATGTAAAACAACAACATCTAACCAGCCATAACCTATCGCTTGTACCTTAGTTCTCTATTCTTTGGAAGTTCTAAAGTTATATGGTTTGTTAAAATTGGTTTTTGTGTTGCAATCCATGTCCTCAGAGTACATCCAGATCCTTGCCGCACCTAAACGAGCATGATCTTATATGGGGGTACCATTTAGATCAGCAATAATTATGCTTCCAGGGACAATTTTTGGTTCCTGATGATCCTTATTGCCTGGAGATAATATAGGAGCACCATGATTGGATAATTGTGGAGCATCCAGTAAAGAGAAACCATAGAGCTTATCTGCATATATAATTGAAAATGGATTTTAGCACAAGTAGCTTGGTATACTAAGGTCGCTTGTGTCCAACAGGATGAAACTTAAACATTAAGCCCCTTATAGTTTGTTGATACTTATCCATAAAGCAGAAGTCTTTGGACTTCCCTTTCAGCTAACATTATTGTGGAGCTACCCCATCAGATAGTATGATGCCGTTATGGTGGTTGTGAATTAGTTTAATAAGTTTACTCACTGCATCCTTTGCCACTTCTTAATACAGCGGCTCAGTTGGCTAAGCTGTTTGTATTTCTCGCCTTCTCCACCTATGGCTTACAAAATGAGGTCATCAGCGATCATGGGCCCCAATTTATGTCCATATTATAAAATAGCTTTGCAAGACTCTTCATATTCTCTCATGCAGTTCAATTGCCTACACCTATAATCAGGTGGATAGACAGAATTAGTGAACCAAGATTTAGAAGAACTTCTGTGGTGCTATACTATTGCCAATCAATCAGATTACCTCACATCTTCTCCTGTCACATTTCATTTAAATTAAGTTAGAACTCTTCTATAAGGTTTATTCTTAATACACCAATAATGATTCTAACCCCTTCTTAAAAATGAATCCAGTGGTGAAATTAAGGTGAAATGTGTGTTGAATTTTTAAGATTCTCAAACAAAGTACATCAAAAGGTAACCTCAGCTTAGATGATGCCATGAAGACCTATAAGGAGAATGAAGATGGGAAGAGAAAGGTAGGGCCCAAATATAAGGAGAAAGATCTGTAATGCTTGAATCATGGGATAGCCTAGTAGAGCAAACATGCAAGAAAATGACACAAAGTGGATATGACCTTCTGCATCGTTAAAAGGTGGTCATGCCTCCTACTAGTTAATTTTTTCTCTAAAGTTTCTTATTTTTTCCGTGTTCCATGAAAGTAAGAAAACATTTTTGAGGGCCCCCTATTGAGACTCCTGAGTTGTACCTGGTAGATGAGGGCACCATAGTAGAAGTGGAGAAGATTGTAGCCTCCTATCATGTGAATAGAAGGATTAAGTACCTTTTATTGTGGAAAGGTTTTGACACCAGGTAGAACATTTATGTTCCAACTCATATTTATGCCAACGCGCAGGACATCAAAAAACCTTCTATAAACGCTTTCCTGCCGCTGGTGGACCTAAGTCACCCCCAGTAATTGCCACCATTAGTTTATCTTCTGCTAAAAAGAACTTCTCTGTTGCAGATGCCCCTGAAAAGGATGCTTAAAAACTGAAGGTAATGTCATGTCTCATGACATAATTACTGGTGTTAATAGCATAGATAGCATGAAGTTGCCAAGATAAAGAGTAGTCTGGCGTCTTTTCTAATTGGTACATACTTTAAATCAACGATGGATAACGGCTAAACATGCCAGGTTGGTGTTAAGGAATCTTGTGATGATTTTAAGGATGTTAAATCTGCGGCTTTGAAAGTTACATCTTTAATTTATTCTAAAAATGGGATACTATATTTGATTTAATAATGAGGAATAGAGCAACATAAATAATGTTTTAAAAAAAGTTGGGCAATATCCATCTAAAATTTAAAACAAGTGCTAGCATATTAATATATTGTGCTACCATTGATTTAAGTCCTGTTTTTGGTTTAAGACTGGCTTAGTGCGCACAGAAGTATGACTAGGACCATCAATTTAATCTCTCTTATAGTCTTTTATCAAAAAAATTCTTCATTTGTCAACTTGTTTATCTTTAAAGCTTTTGATTTTTATCTTATGAACTTTTGGTTTAACCTAGCCGCGGACATCCGTGAGGAGTTACCAAAAAAATATGGGTCATTTTATACTCCTAAAACGCAAGCTGATTTAGTTTGTCATTGATGGAGTCTGGACCACTTATACTTGAAGCTCCGCTTAAGCCTAGACTAAATTAGCAATTGTTCATAAAGATCTCATTAGAGTCTAATCAAATCGTCGCATTCCTAGGCTACCTATCAGTTTTTACAGATCTATATGTACTACATCTGTTCCATCTAGGCGTAGGCTTCAACTGTGGTGTCCTCTTTTCTTTAGTTTTAGTAGCAAATTCCTTGATAATCTGAGTTTAGCCACATCACCTCTTCTGACACAGTTAAAGATGCTCTCTTTATATTTTAAGTTACAACTTAGGCATCATTGAGGCCATGACATTTAATATAGCTTTAGGCAGTTATTGGTCACAATAAACTAGGATTAAATTAGTAATTGGCATCTGTAATTACACCCTCTGAGTGACTAAATACTTTTCAAGCTTTCAGAGGACTTATCAAGACTTCTAACCCTCAAGACAACTCCCATTGGGTGACACATGCTTACCATTATCTGGAAAATGACTAAGGTGTTTCCTACTGAAGTTTTTGTACTATAAGATGATATAGTAAGGATATAAAAATGATGATTTTCATATGAATAGTATAATAATAATTCTTAAAGCAACTTCTGCAAGCAGCGACAGTATTATGTTTATGTTGAACGAAATAAATGCTTTTTTATATGCTAATAAAGGTAAATAAGCCTACCAACGATAACTTGAAGACCAATAAAAGCAAAAATGCCTCTTCTAAAAGCCCTCCAAGATTGCAAATAATTATTTGAGTCAGCCAAGTCAAATGCTTCTACGCTAAAATCACTATCCTTTGTTAGGCCCAACTTTGTATCAACAATGACATTGGCTAAGCTGAACCAAATGTCTCCATGCTCATGTCAATTTTTAGTTTGAGGCTTGCTTAAAAGTATGATAAATTTCTCAGAACAACCAATCTGGGTATTTCCAGGAACAAACTTGCTAACTTTTTACAAAGCCCTTTAAGATTTTATGTCAATTGGACCAGCTGGACATTGAGGACCTTGCAACCAAATTAAATCCCATTGAAAAAGTATCTGTTAATATAATGGCTTATTTTACCATTTAAACCAAATGAGATTAAAGCTATATTACTTTAACTTATCATTCATTTTACACTCCTATACTCTATATTCATAATTAAAATTTTCTTAAATTTATGTTTTCTATTGACAACAACTTATTGAAAACGCCTTGACCTTTCTTGTTCAACATAAAATGGTTTTGGTAAATTGTCACCAGAGTGCTGACATAAAGCACCACTAAAAATGAGTCCTTTGGATTTTTAGGTATGTGTGACGTAACTAGAGTCTGCTAAATCAAAAGTACTACCTGAATATTATACTAACCAAAGCAAGACCATGCTCCATACTGCCTGCTATTTACAACTTACCATTTTCGAAAAGTCACCAATATACCTTCCTTACACTACTTTAAAAAGTTATTTTAGACCTTTTTAACCAATGTGTTGATCTAAAATTTATATTCATTAATACCATAGTGAGCTTAAGTACCACAAAAAGCCTAGAATCAAAGTTTAATGCAAGCTTTCCACCATTCTCATTTTTGTAATGAACCAAAATGTTATCTTCTAAATAACAAAATCTAAGGTTAAATCTTCTGTCTACCTTGATTATCATAACTCTGAATTAACTCAAAAGTTAATGCCTAAGCTAAATGACATTAAAAATTCACTTTGTCATTAAGCTCTGCCCTTTTGCACCATTTCAAGAAGAGCTTGGTATTCCAGAGTGATGTAAAATTTCCAGACCTTAAGTCCCCTCTTTAAGGCCAAGCTTTTCAAGGCAAACAAAATCAAATTGAGGTCAATGAAATGATTTTCTGCATCTCTGACTGCTTATGTGAATTTCAGCTGAGGAAACTCTGAGTTATACTCTAAATAAAATGTATATGTTGGTTTCTTTAATCCCACTTTGATGTTTTAGGACTATACCAAAGCATTCAACCCCAGAAAATTAAATTTCATCCCAGTTTAGGCTTAATGAGGGCTTTGTGGCTTTACTCTAGTAATGGTGAGGCCCTGGCTTGAGGCTTCCAAATTTCTATTATTTATGAACACAAGTTAATATTTGATGCTATAAAATCAATTTATTATTTACCAGGACAAAGGCCTTCATTTATATTAATACTAATTTAGAGCACTGAAATTTTTTTATTTATTAACAGAAAATTTGCAAGTGAACAAACTTATGATAAATCAAATTTTATAAAAATCCACTGACTGATAAAATAGGGTGCTTTCATTAACTAATTTATTGTATCTGTAACGAACCAAAGCCTGCTACGTTGCTCAAAGCTTGTAGGGAATAGGCAGAAACCAAGAAATGAAAAAGTATAAGTATGACCATACCAAACGTTTTATCAGATTAAAAAGGACCAAAAATGTGACCAAAAACATGTAGAATACTAAGATGTAGTTTTCTTAGTATTTGAGGGGAGGATTAATTACTAAACTTCAAGGAAAATAAAATGCATGAGGGTAAAGATCCCCCAAATATTCAGCAAAAGTATCAAGTGTGCCATCAGATCAAATCTTCTGTTATGATATACTGTAAGACGCAACAGAGACCCCTGGCATTATACACTGATAGGAGTAAGCTAAGCTCATGATAAAGTAGGTTCACAAAGTCAAATTGCATTAAGAAAAGAATGCTATGATTGACGCTAGTCATAGTATAAAAGTATCACTATGGGAAGTGAGGCTCTATTAATGAATATGTCACCCTGTTATCAGCCTCACGCTATCTAATAATACTTTTCTCTGCAAGTTGCCATTCTTTTCATGTTTTAAATTGTGATATTAATTCTTGCTCAATTATAAGCTCCAACAGGATATGCGCTGATCTTTAATTATATCCCTAATTTTCTCTCTGGTTCTTCCTAGTGATACTTATAGTAATACCCTTTTTTAATTAATAAAAACAGTTCGCACATATATTATATTAGTTGAAAGTTTTTTAGGATCTGTAAACTTTTTTAGGGTTTACTGCACAAATTCATATGTAATTGGATTTATTAAAGATAAAGGTATGTTTATAGCTGCATAAAGACAACTATTCGGTTTTTTCTCAATACCAATAGTATTAATCTCGCTTAGGTCATCCTATAGGAATGTATGGCAACCTTTCTTCTAGTAACTTTACAGTGATCTAAATAAGGGAAGCTATCTCTTCAACTCTTACACAAGAGTACTGCAAAACAAACTGGATAAGGAAACTACATTTTTAAACTCTTTCATAAGAGTTGGAGCACCAAACATAATTATAAAATAGAACCTATCATTCAAACTCTTCCACAAGAGAACAATAAAAATTGTATTAAAATCTTTTTAAAACTATAGACGTACAATAAATCTTCCAAAAATGTTTGTCTGTTGTTATAAAATTAGCGATATTTAAGAGATACGCCGATGGATTTGCACAGGGTTCAACCCACTGAGCAAGTAGGAACAACGATATGATGATCGTTGCCCTCGAAACACCAGAATAACCCTTTTTAAAATAAATATGGAGCACTTGCTCCCACAACTTCTATTTAATATACTTAATATTGCGGATTCTTCCTTTCCGCTTACCCTAAACTTACTTAACCATCTTTTGATCATCTCGCCTTGCCTATATTGTAGCGACTTTGGATGCTACCGCTTGTATGGCTTAGTAATTTAATTCGCCATATCTCATTGGCTCCATCAATTCTTCATTCGTTAATTTCGCCATTGCCTAATTCGAGGCAATTTCTCAATAACCTAATATTGCCTTATGTTGAGGCGCTCAATTAATCGATACTCATAGTAAACTCAACGGATCCAATCCATTCCGCCATCACAACTGAGGGCTTATCATCCAGTCATATCAGAATCGTGACATCTGTATTGATAATAAACAAGGGGTTTAAATATGGAATTCAGTACCAACCCTATTGGTTGAGATCCTAATGGGAATGATCATCACTAACAAATTACTTTAGAGCGTCGTCTTAAAATGAGTAAACACTTCATTCACTTAGTTGAGATCCACCACCAACTAGATTATGAGCCTCCATGGGTTGGATTCGGAAATAGTGCGTCTTAACTTCATTATCCAACCCCATCAGGTTAACCTTTCCAAGTATGCAGCTTTTTTGACAATGAAACCTTTTACATCAATAGCAACCTGCATACTAAAATTAACCAGCAAGTTACTGTCATGAGAAGTGTTGTCAATGAATCAGTAACTCTGAAACACTCTTAAAAATTGGTGGCAACCCCTAATCAATCACATATGAAGTTTAGTTGTTGATATTGAAATCAATAATAAGACTCATTATAAACATTGTAGGGGATTATCCCTTATAAAATCTTTAAGAAACAATCTTAGGATCAAATAAAAAATAAACTAATCTTATGTATCATATGAGAACATTACTTACAATAGTCATCAAAAATTAATAACTTTAACATCCTCTAAGGTTGCTTATTACTAAATCGAACCAAAGTGGGATAATACAGATAGTTTATTATTATTTAACACAGATGGATAATGTGGGCATTCCAAAATACCAAGACCTCTGGACTTCAACTGAATGTCAATTTTTATATAATAATTTTAAGTTGTTCTATCCTGATACTTTGTGCTCAAAAGAAATACTTAAACAATGATTTGTGCCACCGAAAATGAAGCTATAGACCAAAAGAATATAATTTAAATATATTTAATAGAAGTTAAATATATTTCTTATTGAACTAGTGAGTTGCTGATTGAAGAGTCAGCTTGCCAGACTGCTCTGACTAATTTCACTGTAAAAGTTATTTTTTAAGTATTATGAAAAAATTCACCTTTTCTAAAGATAAGGGTATAAGGCTTTTTAGGGTTTAACTTTAATTACTGTAGTAAAGACATCTTATTTGTAAGTTATAGATTTTTTATAAATTCTTTAAGAGTTATCATAAGAGTACTAAATCCTGGTTGTCTAAAAGTCTTTATAATGATATATAAAAGATAATTTATTACCAAAATAAGGTACTGCGTTACATTTGATACTAATAAAAGAACTTATTGATGTAGCAATGTTTATGGTGCCGCAGTAGCAGTTGTGATAGTAACAGAGCTTTTCACGAAATAAACTAATAAAACAGAAATACTTTTAATGAAGTGTAGTAATTTAAATCAATTAAAAGGATAAATTCACCTCTTTTAAAGTTAATTTTATATGATCATTAAAATATAGGTATTATTTTTAACGTCCTTGTGGGATCCACTAATGGAGGCCACAATTAATTTCTCAGAGTGAGAAACTTACTTTTTAATAAAATTATAAAGTAATAACTTTTTATAATTTTTATGTTTTTTATTATAATAAGCGTGGCAAAACCAAGAAAGGCCCCTTTGTTGATACTAGCTTTTCCCATTTAAACTAGTTCAATTTTTGAGCCCATTGATATTCAAGGTAAAAGAATGCAAAGCTCAGTTGTCTAAATTAGGGAATATAGGTTTTTAGCCTATCAGATAGGATATAAAAATTTTTGAGGCAATACCAACCTGTGTGGTAATGATTGGATGAATTGTATCCAATCAACAGCAAGTAAAATCTTTGCACCTTGGCAGTGGTTAGACTCAGATCATAATGATTGGTTAACTTGCACCCAATCATTGATGGGTAAAATCTTCTGACCTTGCGGAGGTTCCGATCCATGCAATATTATTCTCCTCATATTTGACTGAGGATTTGGAGTGTTTCTATTATTAACACTTACCGTTTTAAGCTGATTCTTATGATAAATCATATTTTTCCGATTGTTGGGATTCCACCGAGAATCCACTAGGGTCTTTTCACTATAGGTACTCATATTATTAAAATTCCCATTATTCTTTGATGTTTGGGCAGGAGATGGGCCAATCATAATAGCAAAGTTGGGAGCCTAATACCTCCAACATTCTTTTTTCCTAAGTTGAGAAAGAGAATGTCCAACATTGCCCCTCAATAATATTGGTAGGGGTGTAGGGTCAGAGGAAGCAGCCATGTACCTGGATTATGATATTCCTTGTAGTCAAAGATTTTATGGAATATTCATCTCCTCTCTTATATATGATGGTACAGGGCCCCTCCCAATTAGGTCCAAGTTTGCCATTTTGGAGAGTTGTACGATTGCAGTGATATATAACCCTATCCAATACTTTGTAGGAAGGTAGAGGAGCTCAGAGCTCTTTGGCAGCTTGGCCTTTGTTAGTCACTGTTTTGGTTTAGCTAGACTTTCCAGCATATAATTCTTTATCCTCAGTGCACGGAGGTTTAGGCTGAAGTTTGTGAAGGGTAGCATTCTTTGAAGAGCGATTCTTGAGCTTTGGGATGAGAAACAGTTGCCTCCACTGGCTTAAAGATAGACTTCTATTTTTTAGGCTGTACTTTAGGAGCTTGGACTTTTCCTTTGAAGTTGGCCTTGCTTAAGAGTTTAGAGGGGTTTTGGGATGTGATTTTCATGTCAACCACTCGGTGTTCAACCAGCTTAATCACCACCTCATCTGCTGCAGGATTTGGAATACCATCCCTAGCCTCCACTAAATTGATTGATTTCTTAGTGTTGCGCCTGGAGGTGATATAAGACAAAGTGGAAGAGGGGTGTTCCTTATTGGACTGCCTGATAGGGCCACGTGAGATAGGTCGAATAAGGCAAGACAACACCTCATCTGCATCGCTGGCAGTATCAATAATGATTGGCTCCCCTAGAATTTGGCGGAGGTAAGTATCCCCAAGTATGGTGGCTTCATCTACTTCCCCAGCATTTAGGCAATCAGGGACCTCCACTTCCATGGGAGCTCCCAGCAAGTAGTACCCAATGATATTGTAACCCCCCTCAGAGTCGGCCTTAGGGGTATTTTCAACCATGGGCAATGATGTAATTGAAGTGGGGGATACAGCCATGAGAGGTGGGGTAATCAGCTTGGCTTTAACCGGCATTTTTTCAACCCCAGTAGTTCTGGATGATATGCCCTTAGGGCGCGCACCTACTAGCTGAGCTGAAGAGGAAACCACAGTAGGGGTCTCCATTTTGAATGACTGAGGAATGTCTGGTTTAAGTCACACCAAAGCAGCAGGTTTTGTGGGGTTTTGCTTTTTAGGGCCCATTATCTGAAGGGGCTCCTTCTTGTCTTCAATAGCTAAGACCCGAGGCTTAGGTTTTGAATCTTCAATGGTTAAAACATGAGGGCATGATACTGCTCCACATGGAACTTGGGGCTTATGGAAATCGGTGACATCTAGTAACGCTTCCTTTATGTCTTGGACAGTCTGGAAATAGCGTTTGATGGAGGTGATGTGCATGGTGAGCGATGGGTAAGTAGCCACTCTAGTCAAAACAGCAGCTATAGCATCATCCAGAGTTAACATCTTTGAGGTTAGCAACATCTGGGCATCCATATAGAATTGTTCCGCAAAAGCGGCCACTGACTCTCCTTCCCCAATACTCATACACATTAAAACCTGTTTTGCCCAATGTAAGCTCTGCTGGGATCCGAATTCAGCCAAGAGGGCCCTCTTGACCTCTGGCCAGGTGTGCTGAGGATCCAGATGAGGGACAATCAGCTCTTGAGCTTGGCAGCTTAAACAGGGAAGGATGCACTGAACTTTTTGTTTGTCAGTAGCGCCATCCATCACAGTTTTATAAACATACAAGAAGGAGTCAAAACTCCCTTCACCAGGGGTGTATCTGTCCTTCATGGGTAGTTTGAACGGCCGTTGCTCTAGCTTTTTGAGCCTGGAGAAAGAGCTGGCTAGTTGCTTCTTGAGAGCAACTATTTGCAAGTCAGGAGAGCTGCTAATGGTGACAGTCTCTATTTTATTAATACTTATCTAAGTATTCAGGGGGCTCAACCCCTGTAGTGAGCACCAAATTGTGGGATCCGCTAATGGAGGCCACAATTAATTTCTCAGAGTGAGAAACTTACTTTTTAATAAGATTATAAAGTAATAACTTTTTATAATTTTTATGTTTTTTATTATAATAAGCGCGGCAAAACCAAGAAAGGCCCCTTTGTCAATACTAGCTTTTCCCATTTAAACTAGTTCAATTTTTGAGACCATTGGTATTTGAGGTAAAAGAATGAAAAGCTCAGTTGTTTAAATAGGGAATATAGGTTTTTAGCCTTCCAGATAGGAGATAAAAATTTTGAGGCAATACTGACCCATGTGGTAATGATTGGATGAATTGTATCCAATCATCAGCAAGTAAAATCTTTTCACCTCAGCGGTGGTCAGACTCAACTGGTAATGATTGGGTAACTTGGCAATGTTTGGACTCAGATGGTAATGATTAGCTAATTGTTACCCTATCATCTTCAAGTAAAATCTTTGCACCTCGGTGGTGGTTAGACTCAGATCATAATGATTGGTTAACTTGCACCCAATCATTGATGGGTAAAATCTTCTGACCTTGCGGAGGTTTTGATCCATGCAATATTATTCTCCTTGTATTTGACTGAGGAGTTGGAGTGTTTCTATTATTAACACTTACCGTTTTAAGCTGATTCTTATGATAAGTTATATTTTTCCAATTGTTGGGATTCCACCAAGAATCCACTAGGGTCTTTTCACTATGGGTACTCATATCATCATAATCCCCATTATTCTTTGATGTTTGGGCAGGAGATGGGCCAATCATAATAGAAAATTTGGGAGCCCTAATACCTCCAACATTCTTTTTCCTAAGTCGCGAAAAGAGAATGTCTGACAGTCCTCCAGTACCATGAATTTATAATTTGTCCAAAAATTCAGTCTACTGAGGCTGCCTTTTAGATTTGTTCATTCTAGATCTTACAAAAGGATCTTTTCTCAGTGTTTATATACATAGTATGTGATGTTTTCTTTGTAAGATAATTGTGCATGGTTCAAATCTATGTGGTTTTTATATTAAATGTCATCTATTGAGTGAAATAGTACTTTTTAATATTTTTTCCTAGATACTATCTATATGAATTGAGACAATTTTAAAATCTTACAATAGACAGTATTGTTTTATTTTAATGCAAACATAATAGACACTAGAAATGTCATTTTTATAAATATGGTATATGTAAGCTAGCTTTTTTCCTTCATGATTATCTGTTTATGAGCCCATGTTCCACTAATCAATTGTAACAATAAACATTTTTTAAACATTCTCAAACATTTGGTAAGCCATATCATCAACTTTTACATATCTTTCTGCACGCTTTTAAGTAGGATTTATATCAGATGCTAAAGTATGATAATAATAAAGTTTGTTGATACTTTTGATATGAAAATTTTCTTTACTTGCCACATTAATTAATAGTAGATAATTATGACTATCCTTTGCAGGGATACCTTTCTATATATTAGAGAATTATAATACTCTAGCTGACTTAAGAAACCACATTTACTGCGACTAATAAGTTTCACCTAACTCCATTTCTATAAACAATACTTTATTCCAAAAATTTCAAGAAACCTATATTATATCAAGAAATTAATATGCCCAACTATGAGAAAAACTGTTTGAAAAAGGAGATTGATGGAAGAGGAACGATTTAATGCTTCTAGGGAATATATGTACTAAAAACAAAGTTTTGATGTTGAGGCTTTTTAGAATGTGACAATCAACCCAACTTACACTTCACCATTCCCTCTAGTTAAGAGCGCCTCAAGCCCCTTGCTCTACTGCTACTATTATCTAAAAAACCCCAGAATTGCCCAACAGATCCCCCTGAATGCTCAAATTTCTGCAGCGCTGATCATTTCTTTTAGGGCTTGTTTCAATAGAATCAGAAAATTTGTCCTCTGCTTTAGGTTATATAACTTTGAAAAGTCCTGTTGCCACAGTGCTAACCATTTTTTAAAATAACCACATTTCTGAAACCATGCCAGCGGCATCTGAATGGGTTGCTCTTCTGACACCTCCCACGCAGCCTAGTCACTCAATGTGCCAGCACAGAAATTATCTCCGCCAATTCTCCAACATATCCTTTAATATCCAGATATTTGTAATCAGGCTTAGACCACCATTTGTGCTCAAATAACTCCTCATTTGCCCACCACCATTGTTGTGACTCCTCATTCAAATTAAAAAGGTTTTGTGCCATATTGGATGAGACTATTTAATCAGTTGAAAATTTTCTTGTTTTCAGATTGACAATATAACCTAAGCCAATTTCTAAATTTTGAATTTGAACACAATTTTACCAAGATGATATTTTAAGACTAATGTCATTACCTATTTAAGATGACCACCAGCTTGTTATAGCTGAAGTGGTCTTACCTAAATTGTCACTCATTCTGTAAAGCAGTGAGAATTTTTTTCTTAGTTTATGTATGGGATGAATAACCCAAATTCCAACCCTGATTTTCTTGTTGAAGCATGTAAAGAATCATAAAAATGGCAAATGAGGTTATTGCCTCAGCCAAATATGATGCTGAGCTTGCAGCATTCTGACAAAATATAAGACCTCTCAAAAAATATTTCAGTATTGCCTAACTCCCTGATGCCTTCATTTAAGCTGAGCATCACATTGCAGAGTACATGGAGGCTATCCTGCGGGCTGAAATTGTCAACATCACCAATTTTCTAAGTGATCCAACATAAAACTGCAGACGCCCCAACGCCCTTACCCTTTTATTATTACTCCTTTTTTATAAGGAACCCTAAGGTGAGACACCTAACCCTCTATCCCTCCGCCATGGTGGATTG
The DNA here is from genome assembly GCA_022478985.1 of Massospora cicadina. NCBI lineage: Eukaryota > Fungi > Entomophthoromycota > Entomophthoromycetes > Entomophthorales > Entomophthoraceae > Massospora > Massospora cicadina. The sequence continues at coordinate 149,698 of JAKSZP010000103.1, forward strand.
ATAGTTTACTTTCCCTACCTGGTTGGATAGCTGTTTTGTTTTCATTTCATTCCATTTTTTATTTTTTTGACTTGTTTCAGTTTAATTCTTATAATTTATTTTATTTTTATTCATAATGCTTTGCTCTTTGAGCATTTTGGTAATTAACATCACATGGTTAGCTTTTTTAGATTTATGAATTTCTGTGATCAGTCCTTTAAGCCATAAGTTTATCGACATTTTAGCAACAGTAGAATTTACATAGGATTATTCTTCATTAAGGTGATGTGCACTTTTTGGTAACTTAAACTATACATGAGGTGATATAAAGCATACTTACTTTACTTAAAATTTAGGATGTTTATAATATTTTCTGAAACATACTTTCATTCTAGATATTGTACCCTTTGAGATCAAATTATCTACCTATTTGAGGAAAATTTTATTAGTTTTAGAAGTATCTGGATTCTTTGTTTGAAATGTGGGGGTTATTTAATCTTAAAGGCCCTTATTGTCCTCTGATGATTATAGCCTGATCAATAAGACCATTATTTAGAAGTTCTATATGACTAAGACTTTACTCATCAGTAATTTTGACCTGTTTTTGAGCTAATTTGATTATTGTCTTTCCTAACAATACCCTCCTTGAGATCTTTCCAAGGGGCATATAAATTTAAAGGAACCTTCTATGGACTTAGTTAAAAGCAGTTCCCACTTTTACAGAAGCGATAGATTATTCAGGCCCACAGCGGAAAATAAGTCAACAGGGTCCAGACCATAGATTATCATGCTTATGAGCTCTTCCTCCAGGTCAATGATGGTAAAAGAGTTTGAATTTTCATACTGATACTCAGGCATAACTAGGCTTAAAAGCATTATTTATTGATTTCTATGCTACTTGTAGTTACTAGAGACCTCTCCAAAAGAACCTATAAACTAAAATTTTTATCTACCAAACTTTGCATAGCTAAATTAGTGGTATCAAGGATAGAGGATTCTAATATGGGCTAGACCTGGAGGGTAGCATGGGATCCCAACTATAATAAAGCCTTAGACGGAGGCATCCTTATAATTCTGTGAGAGCTTACCTGATAAGCCATTAGGGCTCCTAGAAGGTATTTTTTCTAACAAGACAGATTGGTATGTACCATTTCTATATAATATAGAGAATATCATACTATTTGCTCGCTCCATCTTCCCATTTTATAAATATTGCAGGAAACTTTAAAAGTTTTTTTAGTTCCCATAAAAAATTGAGTTTGGTCAACACCTGAGATAAAAATTCATACCATTGTTGGGACTAGGGGTTTTAGACCACTTGTTCTTTTAATTTTAAGGCCAAGAGACCCAAAGTTCCTGAGTGCTGGATTATAAGTTATTACTTTCCTTGCCTGGAAAGTCTACAGTCAGAATAAAGTTCCTTGAGCGGTAAATCTTAACTATGATTTTGTCTCTAAACAAATAGAGGTAGGCCAAATATTTTAAATGCCAAAAAGTGAGTAAATCTATATCTTGTAACATGATCATATGTGATATCAGAGAGTTTTTCATGGTAAATCTTCAAGCGTTCTGAGCTAAGATCTATACTCATTTTTTAATTGGGGATGCTGCGGCATGTTTTTCACATCTTGTAAACGGGATTCAATCGCCACATAGATTGATTTTGAACCCCAATATTGGGGGTTTTGGGTAAACAAAATTTAATCGCCCAAGTTGGGGTTTATCCCTAATACCAAAAGGCCTTTAATTTTGTCAAGGATTATCCCCAATAATAGTTTTGTCTATTTCATCAGATCAGGTTCAATTCCATCATCTGACACAGGCAAATCTCTGATTTGGGCAAGAATCATGACAACGCCCCCCTCTAGATCTTGGCGCAGATGGGAAACTGTAAGTCCTGGGGAATGTCCCCTGGGCGTCAATTGGGCTATTTTCCCATTCCTGAGCAAGAAGGTACCAAAGAGGATGGCTGTACCCCTTGTTATTAGGGCAATCTTGCCCACGTGGTGGACAAGCGCTGGGTAACAGCTCTTCCACTTTAGATCCCTCCCCTGATACCCACACTCACCTTGTCAGAACTGTTACGGGGAATTAGTGAAATCTGCGCTGACATTGCTGAAATGAAATCAATCAGAAAAAAATCAAGTGGCAATCAGCTTGATGTTTGGATCTCAAATGGTCGAAAAGGGATGAAGACTGATATATTGGTTGGAATCGCTGACAGTTTTAATTTGGTCAACACTACGATCAAAAAAAGCACCCCCTCCCAAAATCGTTGAGGATCAGCCCTGATGGACAGGTAACAGTATCAGGCACCATCGATGAGGGTTTGAAGCTCCCTGCTGGAAAATTGGGCATTGCAGCCAATGCAATGCTCCTGATTGAATGAACGGCCCAGAAACTGGCACAGGTGAGTTGGGTGTCCCAAACCTGTTTCCAACCAAATGGGACTTCCCCTATGTGGGGTGGCCTTTGGGGATTCCCGCTGCTTGTTGGGCTAAACGCCATTGAGCCAACCATCAGAAACATAGCCAAGCCTCAGTTTGGACGTTCAAGGTCAAACTGACAGTGACTCAGCCTGCCGCCAAATTCTTCAATGTCAGTTCCCATTGAACTTATCCGCCCCATTCCCAGATAATTCGCTGGTTAGGTTGAAATTGAGGATCCTGATCCCAGCTTGTTCCCGCACCAATTGACCACTATTTAACCAGTTGCATTGCACTGAGAAAATTGTTGGTTGATTTTATTCCTTTTCCTTTGCAATAAAATTTTGCCTTCAAAAAACCAATCAATTTTTATTTAGTTGATTTCCTTCTGGCTGCATCCCTTATGGCTTTTCCCTGGTGGCCCGTTGGTCCGTACACTGGATGGGCTCTACCAGTCCTCATGGTCACTATGGACCCCACTGTCATAGATTGGATTCAGCGAGCTAGATACTTCTGGCAATTTAACCCTGCTGTTATGAACTTTTGACAACAGTATACTGGGATCTTGTGGCCTTACATCTACTATCTTCAAGCAAGGATCTGCCCCCTTGTCTCCCCAGTTGACTTTAGCCATCTATTGGCAACCTTGTAGGAACCATATCTGTGGTACCACCCCCTGAAGCAAGACCTCCAGTGTCTGGGGTGGTCTCCATTTGGTTTGTTCTCAGGCTGTTTTTCACTATTGCCCTGCACTAACAATTCATCGTTTCCCAATGCCCGGCTCCATACAACATCATTCAGTTGGCAATGCCTCTGGCATTATGGCTTGCTTTTGGGTGCTTACGCACCCTGACTGGCAGGCTGGTCTAAACTTCTTCTGCCATTTCCATGACAGAAACGGCCAGATAAATCAACTATGTATGCGATTTACCACGTGCCCTGAGCAATCTCCACAATTGAGTGTCATTGCCTCGTTTATAAATAACTTTGTAGGGCCCCAACAAGTTGGTTCATAAAAATTCTTGTGACCTCCAGGCTAATCATGGTGGAAAAGGACAAGATCACCTAGTTGGAAGGTGTGCAGAGGTTCATGCTTGTAGTTAAATCAATTAGTTTCTCTATTAGTGATAGCCAATAAGTTCTCAGAAGCCAGGGCCTGAAGTCAGATAATCTCATTGTCAGTGCTTCACATAGTAACTTTGGGGGCTTTGGGGAATCTTGATCTATCATGGCCTGCACTTTAGAAGGCAGTTGAGGATTTCTTCTATACAACGCCTGGAAGGGCGACATCTTAATTATTTAATGATAGCTTATTCTATAGGCCAGAACAGCACTAGGGAAATATTTGGGTCAGTGAAGGAATTAGTCATGGCCATTTTATGGAGAGTTGCAGTTAAAGTACCATTTGCACGATCTACCATTATTTATTGGTTGCAGGATGGTTTTGAGTGGAAAATACCTGAATGGATCCCATAAGTTTGGCTAAATCATTCACCAGCAATGATAAGAATTTGTCTGTTATCAGAGAGATTTAGTTAGGGCCCCATGCTGTGTGATAATCAAATTGTATAAAAATGTGACGGTAGCTTTTGCCAAAATGGATGGTAGAGATACAGCTTTGATCCTTTTAGTTAAATGATACACTTCTAGAAGGAGGAACTGATGACCATTAGAGGCTCAAGGGAGGGGTCCCATAACATCAATACTAATAGTATGGAAGGGTTCACAGGGTGTAACTACTCAATGTTGAGGATGAGGATTAGGTCCAGCTTGACTTTTACATATCAGGCAGGACTCTAAGACGTCTTGGATTGAGACAAGAATTTCTTTCTCAGTGACATTGAGACTTAAGCCACTGGTAAGTTTTCTGAATTTCCCATGGCTGACTTGCAGATGCCCCTCTAATATGATATAAGTTTGAGCTGTATGTCGTACATAGGGCAACCATTTTCAATAAAAGTTTTCACAGCTTGCCGTCTTTAACTTATAGTTTTTCTGATTATTTTGTTAATTCTTTTTGAAGGATCAGGGATTCGTCTTTTCATGAATGTGATTAAGTTAGAGTCGATCATCCTTAGGGTCAATTAGAGTTAATATGGGGAGACTGGATAAGCAATCCACCTTATAATGGATGGTTCCTGGTCGATGAATAATAGAAAAATTGTAGTTTTGAAGTTTTAACGTCCATCAGGCTAAAGTACCATCAGGATCCTTCATTTGTTGCAGCAATCATAAGGAAGTATGGTCAGTAATCAAAGTAAAATGTTTTATGTTTAAATAGGGTTGAAATGCTTAAATAGCCAGTAGGACCGCCAATCAGTTTGCGTTACATGACGTTATAGTTGTGTTTGGCTCTGGTTAGGTTTTTGCTATAGTAGGCTATGGGATGGTCCATCAAGTTTTTGTTGTTCTGCGATAATATGACTCCCATGGCTGTATTGCTAGCATCAGTAAAAAGGAGAAAGGGTTTATTGAAATTAGAATGTATAAGTACTGTCTTTGGGGGAGACCTATGTTTAATAGGTCAAAGGCCTGTTGTTGAACTTCTCTCCATTGGAAGGGTGTACCCTTCTTCAATAAATATTAGAGTCTCAGAGATGTCAGCAAAGTGTGGAATAAACTGGCGATAATATCTCATTATCCCCCAAAAACTCGTACATCATGTAGGGATTTAGGAGGACATCTTAGAAATGGCCAGGACCTTGTTGTTTATTTGGTATTCCGGCTTTACCTACCTTATGGCCCAAAAGGTCCATTTCTTCTGAAAAAGGAGCATTTTGACAACTTTAGTTTAAACAAAAGCTTGCCACAACTGCTGAAAAATTCGTCTTGGGCTACATGCTCAGTGAAGGTTCTTGAAAAAACCTTAATATTGTAAAGATAAACTAGGACACAGGAGCATTTCAAATCGCTTAAGAGTCCATCCATGGCGCTTTTGAAGGTGGCAGGGGCGTTACATAACCCCTGCGGCATTTGATTGGGTTCTAATAGTCCTTCGCTTGAGACAAGGGCACAGTTCTCATGATCTAAAGGCAACAAGTCAATTTTCCAGTACCCACTGTAGAGATCCATAGCTGAAAATAGTGAAAACCCGACATTAAGCATAAGGAATCATCTATACGTGGTAATGGATATTTATAATTTTGGGTGATAGAATTAAGTCAGCGATTTTTCATGACAACACGGTGGCCACCATTCTATTTCTGAATTAATAAGAGTTTGGAGAAGCCCATGGACTTTTAAAAGGCACAAGTAACCCTGCTTCCAACAGTTGCCATAGCTCTAGGGCAACTTGAGCTTTTTCAACTTTAAATTTTGGTATAGCCAAGATCTGAACGGAGGGTGAGCCTCAGCCTCAATTTGGTGAATTACCCCTGTTAATTTTCCATAGAAACTTGGTCCCAAGAAAAATTATTTTAATACTCCTTATGGAGATTATAACATATGGGCGTTCATTAGAGTTGAGATTGTCTCCAATTCTAATTTTGACTAGAGCTAATGTGGGTTGGGGATTGAGCCTCTAAATCTTGTAAGGAGCTAAACAACTCAAATTGGCGATATTTTCTAAGGGATGTAGTTTTACATAAGCAATAGGGGCATAGCAAGGGACTTGGAAGGATTGATTTGCTAAAGTCCTTAATAGAATGAAGATAGATTTCCCGTATGCAGGATAAAATTCCCTGGGCAGGTCAACGCTTCTTTGATTGAAGGGTTTGGGTGTCCACTTATCTCCAATACTTGATTAGCTGGAATGTATATCTTAATCCTGTATCATCAATAACTTGTGATCCAGATGGTATCTTGACAGGATGGGGGCAAATAGAGGTTTCCTTATCTTTGGCGTCCATAGCCTCATGGGTAACTTAGTTTTTCCTCTTAAGGCTAATATACGACTTTACAAATAGAGGACAGATAATTGAGGAGGCATGTTCGTTTTTTCAGGGCTCCTTTACTTTTGACTGAAAGTTCAAAAATTAATGGATTCTAATACCCTAATATGGACAGGTATTTTTATTTAAGGTTGATATTGTATTAAACTCCCGCATAAGTTGGACTCCAATGAGCAACTCATAATTATCAATTACTAGTACAATAGTGGGAGAAGTAATTAAAAGTTTCCCAAATTGGAAAGGTAAGGCGGAATAAGCCCTCAATTTCCTCAGGCGTCCAATTACCTGCCATCCCATATATAGATTCGTGAATCAAGTATGGAGCTTTTTTATATTCTGGATAAGTTGGGAGGATTTAAAGTTAACTAAAGAATTGGTATCAAATTATTGCCAAGACTTTAACCAATATGAGCTACTACCTCTACTCAAACCACTGAAAAGCTGAACTGAAAATTAACAGCTAGTAAATTTTTGTTGGGGATTTGTAATGATGCAAGCAGAAGAATTTGCTGCGGCAAATCTTAGGGGTTGCTCAATGCGCTTGAAGTTTTATATGCTAATGATTGGCTTTTCATAGAGGAACTGACCTCCAAGATTTGTTTGTGTAACTGACCAATATAAAAATAATAAAACTGAAGATCTTTATTTTCTTGAATAGAAAGGGGTACATCGATTCCACAGGCGCATCTAGCACAAAACACCCTGAGGTGCTGTGCATAGAAATAGCGCTAGAACAAGGGTCATGAATCACTTGATTTTCGTCAGCATAGGGAGCCTCCTGCCCTATACTGACTGGGCTTTTGCCAACTTACGTTGAAGGATGCGACAAAAGTTTACAGTATGGTTGAGTCTCTTGCAAAAAGTGCAGAATAATTCTGGGATAGGTGTATTGGAGGTGTAACCGCTGATACTTGGGGCCAAGGCTTATTATTAAAACGAGAGGGCCCAGCGGGTTTGATTAAGTTGGCAGGAATCTTCCAAAATGGCTTCTTTGATAAGGAGTAGACTTTAAGTTAGACTTCACCGCTTTAAGATAGAGTAAGATATTAGCTATATTTTTACACGCTGAAGACAAGGCAGTGATAGCGTCGTCTAATGTAAGAAAATTTCCTGTGATCAACAGTTTAAGCTTCTAGTTAAAACAGTGGGAGAACTCATTGATGGTCTTACCCCATTCAAGGCCTATTCCCATAAAGGTTTGTTTTTTGTTAGCTAAAGTTAGGTCGCTACCAAATTCTCAAAGCAAAGCAGTCTTGGCTTCATTTCAAGTACAGTAATGCATTGGATGAGGTACCATAATGTCTTGAGCCATGCAACTGGGACAGTTACTTAGGTGTTTGAGCTGGTGGGTATTGGTGGCTTCTTCCATAGCACTTTCATAACAAAATAAGAAAGAGAAGATGCTCCCTTCACCTGGGAATAACTTCTCTTTGAATGACGGTTTGAACGTGCCACTGGGATGGTTTTTTGCTAGACGATGTGAACTGACACTAAGGGGTGTGTTTTCCCCTAAAGTGTAACCTCATTAGCTGGAATATTTGTGAAGATTTAGAGCGTCCACTTGACTTCATAAGTCATTTATATCTTCAATTATTGAGTTTACACAACCATGGGTGGCACAAAGGGCCAATTTTGTGGCGACAAGAAGGGTTAAATGCCAAATTTTTTTTAGCTCAGCAGTTTCATCTCAAAGTTTGAGTTGGTGTTGCTCAATGGCGAGTATACTTTTTTCTAACCCATGTATCACAGAGGTTAAATTCTCCAAGATTTTAAGGCTTTCTGATCCAGGGAGGGATCAGACGCCAAATCGTCATTGTTCATTGTAGTAGTAGTTTCACCATGAACTTAGGGGTAAACCTGGGAGAGAGCGCCAGTTTTTTGGGACTAAGGGGTTTTAGACCACTTGTTCCTGTATTTTTAAGACCAAGAGACCAAATTTCCTGGGTGCTGGATTATAAGTTTTTACTTTTCCTTAGTTGGGAAGTCTTCACTCTTGGTATATTTCCTTGAAAGACATCGATGAATCCCCCCTCAGGTTGGGACCATCTAGTACTAAAAAAAGATATATTTGCTTGAGTGATAAGTAACTATGTTTTGTCCCTAAATAAATAGAGTTAGGCCAAATATTTCAAATGGAAAAAGAGAGTAAAGTTTGTTTGCTTAGAAACATGATTATATGGGAGATCATTGAGTTATTCCATAAACCTCCAACCGTTCCAAACTAAGATCTATATCATTTACCAACTGGGGATTCTGCAGCACGTTGTTCACATCTGTCAGACAGGATTTGGTTGCAGCATATATTGGGTTTGAACCCTGATACTAGGGGGTTTAGGGTAAGTAATATTAATCACCCAGGTCAGTGTTTATTTCTAATGTTTCTAGGCCTTGAATTTCATCAGGGATTATCCCCAATAATGGTTTCTTCTATTTCATCAGATAAGGTTTGATTCCCGTCATCTGACACAGGTGAATCTCTGATTTAGGCAGGAATCACAACAAACATTATCCAATAATAGAACTTTTTGTCCTATGTGTAACGGACGGGGCTCCCAAGGCCCAGCCCGCTACCAGCCCTAAACCATCACCCCCATATGTGGCCGTACCAACCCTTAATGGTCCTGTACAAATGGATGGTCTTGCTGGGCATCTGGGCTGAGGTGCGGTGCACCGCCTCTGTCACTTTGGGCCCCCAGGCTGAGGTGCATCCCTACGGCCTCTGTCGCCTCAGGGTCACCCAGCTGAGGTGCGGCCAACCAGCCTCTGTCACCTCAGGCCACTATGGCTCCTCCCCTCTCACCAGGGCAAGGTCACTCTCAAAAGGATCCCAGCGCATCCACCCCCTTTCCTCTCCTCCTCATCACACTGCCATCTGCATCACCAACCTCCTCATTTAAATAAATAAAATTAAATAAACAAGTCCAGCGAATAGCAGCCTTTATTGGGAGTAGACTGAAGTCAGAATAGAATTCCAAAGTGAGGACCATCAAAACGGACCTTACTTTGAAATACTTTCCTAAAAAGACTAAATGAATTGTGGGTAATGAGGGGCGCAAAAGCCTCCAGAATTAATAGCATCCAGGCAACTCAGCGGAGAAAGGGAGGGGAACCTCAGAATGCACAACCAATTAAATAAACGATTTTATTTAATTTATTCCATTATTGACCTAAATAGGAAAATCCTACTCAGAATAACGGAATTGCAACTATTAACATACATGAATCTCATAATTCCCAACCTTATGAGATTTATGTATGATTGTCAATCATTACACTATGCTAGATGAAGGCTTGTCTTAGTAGGAATGAGGCAGTATCTTTAGCTGTTGAAGAAACTAATAAATTGATTCCTTATTATGTAGATGCTTCATTGCAAGGATGATATATTGGCTTTCATACATTGAAGTCAGTAATGGGCCAATTATACTAATACTGAAATGGGAATAGAGTGAAATTTTCCAACAACTTAATATTATCAAATAAGATTGAATAACATATTTGCACAAGTAAAACAGTATTATTAATATAGGATGGTGATGGTTAGCTTTCTCAATAGATCTAAACCTTAAACCACTGGTAGATCTTCTGTAAGGCGCCATGTCCAACAGTATGCACTTCCATGATGGTAGTGGTCCTAAGCAAGGTGTATATGTGAGGTAACTATGGCATTACCACGCACTTGTATAGTAACCCTTCCTTGATCCAGGTCTGATCAATCATCCATCTCAGTTGCTCCTGAACTTTGGAGGCCTCTTTATATCATTTATCAGGCTGTCCAAACAACTCATAAGCCTAGTATTCTTCAGAAGCATATAATGTTAGTATAGGTAAAATGGGACAACCCATAGGTATTCTGATGTATAGCTTCCTCACAATGAACAATAGAGAAGACATAATTCTGTGGTTTCAGGCTCAGTAAGAAATTCGCCTGACGAAATCCTTTATCTGTTGTCACCATCTTATTGATGAATGATTGGCTACAATAATGAAATGCTCATATAAAAATGCAGAAATGCTTGATGGCTAGTAGCACAATTAAACATTTGTTTTTATAATGCTTAACTTTTTTGCTTGCAAAGGGTCTTTCCAAAGTAGTTGATGGGGTGATGAATTAATTTTATTGACTTATGCCAAAATAGCTTTTACAGCAACATCATTTGCATCCATAAACAGTATGAAGTGCTTATCAATTTTAAGTATATATATATGGGGCCCATTATATAGGAATTCCTCGAGAAATCAAGGCCTGTTGCTGAATTTTCTCCTGTAAAATAGGATCCCCTTGCTGGGTAAATAAATCGATGTCTTAGCAAGCTTGAAAGAGTGAGTAATGATTTTTTGGTAATAGCTAGATACTCCAAGAATGACTTAAATATTGCATAATTTGTTTGGCTGAGAAATCTTCTGTATGACAGTTGCATTTCAAGAAATAATAGGATCCTTTCACAGGAAACCTTGTGGCCCAAAAACTCCATTTTTTCAGAAAAAACCTCGCTTGGTTGGGTTGGGCACCACTAGTGCTAAAAAACTGCACTTGGATGTTTTTGACTATAAAAAGGCGCTCGCTATGTATGAAGATTCCCCTTAGATGCTCAAGGTGATCTTTAAAGTTATAAGAAAATACTGTGGCGTCAACTAAAAAGATCATCATCAAGACATTTTAAGATAAACCTAGCATGCCGTCCATTGCTCTTTGAAGGTTACAGGGACGTTTTATGACCACTAGGAATATGGATTTTTATTGACTTTTGCTGTAGATTAGTGCACACTTTTCTCTATCCTCAAGAGCAAGTTATTTTTGCTGATATTCTCTGATTAAGTTTATGGCATAAAAGAATTGGGATCCTGACAAGAGACAGATGAAGTCATCAATTTGAAGTAGTGGGTTATTGTCTGTCCTAACCTCAGCACTTATCCATCAATAATCCATCATACCCAATGTCAACAATCTATGAATTTCAATAGTAAGTGCGAGGCTTAAGAGCTCTGAGAGGGCTTCAACATACCACCTTCCAGTAGCCATTTTAAATATATAGTATCTTTTCTTCTTCAAACCTGGATTTTTTTAGTATGGCATGGCTTGGATAGATTGACGATCACCATTCTGTACCTTTTGTTTCATTATCTTCATCATCACATAGTTGTCAAGTGCATTTTAAATATGACATTGTACCAATTAATTATGAAATCCACAAATTGTTGTTATTAAGTATTATGAGTATTGGCGACTTTATTTATACTTGCGTTATGATTGAAAAGTTTACCAGTCTCAGGTCATGAAAAGTTTTATAACTATTTCTAGAACCAACTTAATTGATAGGTAGGGCCCAAATGTAGGCTATAAGGTGGTTCCAAAGTCGCATTCTGAATTTGAGCAGTATAACCTTTAATAGAATGGTAATAGTCTATGATAAACTCAATTTATTATCCTTGGACATGTCAACGCTTATAATATTGATAAGTTATCTTCCTCAAAGTCTTCCAGTAAATGAGTTGAGAGTATAGTAACTTGATTTCCAGATTCCACTAGAACTTGAGACTTATAGGGATGACGACCTTATTGACATGATAAATGGACATTCCTTCTTGGGCTTTGATTGTAGAGGGGACGAATTACTTTTAGGACCTACAACTTGGTATTTAAGTCTCTCAATTATATCTGGATGCTTCAATAGAATAAATGAGGATTTTTTGCATGTTCTTAATTAAAGCAGGATGAAAAATTTAAAAAGAAAATAAAAATACTTGTGACTAATTTTATTAATTTAACCAAGAATTGAGTGCCTATGAGGAGTCATGATTACCATTGTCCACAATAATTTCTGGAGCATACATCACTAATATGAATAATTAGAGATGCAAAAAACTAAGTTTATAGGATCTTGTGTAGGTAAGTCCGGTAGTTACATATTTTAAAGTATGGTTATGATTGGGAGCAATCTTAGTTTGTTTTATAAGGCGAGAAGAGACAGCATTAACTGGGGATCCAGTACTAATAATAGCTAACACTTTTACCTTATGCACCACTCCTTCTACATGAGTGTCATCAGAGCCAAAGTGGGGATTAATTAGGTAGCGTTTTTAATAAAAGGCTCACTGAGGCTGACGTGGGACTTTCCTGAAGCAGCAGAATATGAGGAACCCATTATTTTACTTCAAACTAAAGATTTGAGATGTAATTCCCATAAGGATTTAACACTATAAGCACTCAGGCTCAAAGGATTCTTATTATGATGTTAAATCACAGACTAAATAGCTTAGGGACCCACACTATAGACTGATACCTCATTTTCTGCCTCAAAAATTTTCTTCCAACATTGATTTCCTTTGTGATACAAGAATTCAAAGTAGGTACTTGGGTCGCATCTGGGTCTGAGCACCAAGTTCCAGCCTACATCATGGATATGAGTTGAAAAAACTTTATTTTGATAAGGTTTGGCGCATCTCTAGTTTGGGAAGTTCTTGATGTCTTTTTTGATATTGAAGATCATTTTTAAAAAGCTTCTTTACTCCTTGGAATCGTAACACAAGTATCAGTCAAAAGAGAAAGCATATACCACAGCAGCAGTTACATCGTCTAATGTAACCTGAACACAAGAGGCTAGGGCATGAGATTCATATTAAAAAGGTTAGCAGAATTTTAATGAATTTCTCTACTCTTAGGATTATGCGCATAAAGGTATGTAAAATTAAACACGGCCAGGATGCTAAAATTACTTAATGAGTGTCAGCTTTAATTGATACCATGTGTTACATTCCTTTAAGTAAGGCATTATTATACTTGGGTGCTGCTACCAAGGCATCTTTGAATATGTAGATTATATTGTCTTTCAGTGGCCAGTTCTAAGGCTTCTTTGTACACAAATATATAAGTTTAATATACTCTATGTACCAGGAACGTACTATTCTTAAAAGGAGGTCTTAAAGATTTACAGAGTTAATAAAGGATGTGTAAAGCTGTAATATTTAATCTCCAAGCTTCAAAAGCTCAGTTTTAGGTATATAGGTCCACATTTAAGCTTAATTGAGTTGGTAAAAAGTGAGATCCTCTAGGAGAATTTTGCCTCAGTTAATTACATGGATGGTCAAATCCTTATTTCTAGTAGCCTAGTAGAGGCGTAGATTTTTTGGTAAGATTTTATCAATTTCTGACATTTTTTTGTCTTGTTCTAGAATCTAGAGACTGTAAGTTATTTGTTTGATCTTGGTATCCAAGGTAGTTTGATATTACTGCAGAAGTAGCCCACTCACTCAGGGTGATCTGATGGAAAGAGTTGAGCTGCTTGCAATAAGTTATTTATATGATCACAGGATCATCAAGCAATATATAAGCCTTAATCTTCTGTATGTGGGACTTTTATACATGGTTTCAAGAATGTCCAACCCATGTTGAAGCCAAGGAATTATATAACATAATGGCTGCTCCTACTCACACTGTAAAAGTTTCACAACATCTTTTAACAACAATAAAAAATAAGTTTATATTTTTGATTGAATCTTCTATAATTTGCGTTATTAGCACTAATAAAAATAACATTTAAATGTAGATCCTATAAGGATGTTATTTTATTCAAAAGTTGACAAAAGCGTTTATAGTGCTTTAGGTATTTAAGTTGCATAAAGTATAAAAGGACTTTAACAAATCAATTTTCAGTACTGCATTTTTTCATTTGCAACTTTATTTTAGGATCATCAGAGACCATTTCCTGAACCTCCGTAGTCTTTTGGTTTTATTCTGTGTTATTATACTGCAAATCTCTGGATTGCTTGTGAATGATTGACTGCTGTTCTGAACTCAACTATGGCTCCTGTTGTTCTTGTGACCTTTGTGGCTCTCGCAGCTTTATGGGTACCTCAGTTATCACAATATATGGTGTTTGCAAAATTAAGTTGTTTCACATTTGGTAGCATGATCATTTCTCAGTTTAGTTTTAGGTGGAAAGCTCTCTTTGTATGAGGTTCAGTAATTTTTCTATCATCAGTGGTTGAACCCATAGTTATAAAAGGAGGTTACATGCGTTGTCCCTGACATTGTATATATATATTCTATTGGAATGTAATTTATACTGGTGCGTTCTCTGAAGTCATGATGACCAGTTGTTAAATTACTACGGTTGTCAGGGGTATATAAGAGCCTCCGTTATAAGTACCTAGACCTATCAAAGCAAATAAAAAGGGCTGCAGAAACTTTATTTTAAAATTAATTGATGGCCAAGTTAGTAGGGACTCAATTGTTATTATAGCCATCTTTAACGTTAGTACTGAGTTTTGTAATGTTGATTTTGGAGTTTTCTGGAGTGATTTTCATATGTCAAGTAATTAACCCTATAGATGATTTTCTTTTGACATAATCGTCTCCAATATAAGACCTAGGGAAAGACTTCAAGTGCAGTGCGTAGACTCTATTACATGATATGCTGGTAACGCTTTTGATAGAGTACTCAGTTCTTCTTATGACAATTGCTTCAGGTCCCATCAAGATGGACTGTAACTTCTTGAGTTGTCTTTCGCACATATAGTAGAACATCACTTTATGTACCACCTCAATTATGGTTAAATTAGGATTTTGATCACTCTTTTTGGTACTCTTTTTAATTGAATTTATAATATAACTGCTGACATTCAGCTGAATTTTTATTGATTTCTCAACTAATGCTTCTTGGTATCTTACAGAAAGTAGATTATTCCTATCTGCATCCATACATAGGTCTAAAAAGCTTAAAGCGTCTTTTCTTTTGTATGGTGCTTTAGATGAAGACATGCCAATATTTCTGGGTAATTCAACTGGTATTTGAACAGAACTGATGGCAGCATGATGTCCTATTTAGATCTGTGTTTAACTAAGATCTTCTATAAGATTGACTGAGGTTCTTTTAACTATTTTTACGCTAAAGCTGGTAGAGAGTGTACATGGTATGGTAGATTGCTGCTTGGCCCAACTAAGTCCATCAGATGTCTCACTAAATATGATATGAAATTCCGTCCATCGTCATAAAACAGTATATGAGGTCATCCATAATGGATATTGGCCTATTGTAGAGAAATCGTGTAGTAACTCTTTAGGTAAAAGCATTGACTGCAATTGCTTCTGTCCACATGGTGAAGTGTCCTATAAAACAATATACAGATTTTCACTGAAATACTTTAGGAATGT
Source organism: Massospora cicadina (assembly GCA_022478985.1). NCBI lineage: Eukaryota > Fungi > Entomophthoromycota > Entomophthoromycetes > Entomophthorales > Entomophthoraceae > Massospora > Massospora cicadina. Next base: position 165,147 of record JAKSZP010000103.1, read on the forward strand.
TCCTATAATGTGAATGGAAACCTTTGAAAGGGTGCACTTATAATTACAGTATGAAACTTAAGTTTCTATGATAATGACTTGTATTTGGGCGCATTCAGAAAGGAAACCCAGAGCCTGACTGATATCGTCCAACATTTCCTCCCTGTAGAATCTCTTTTTGGGATGATGGCATATATATGTAGCCTTTCGTGGCCTACTTAATAATACTTTCCATGATTATCATTGTTTGCTTTACTTGGTTTCACATAAGGTAACCTTCTTACCTGTACTAGTTTCTCCAGCTGTCCATCACTGTATTTCATCACACTTAAGCAGCTCTTTATCTTCTTCACTGCATCATATTTTTCTTCCCAATTCTCCTCTGATATTCCTAAATGTTTGAATATACTTTTGCTCTCATGGGCTTGCAAATGGTTTGCTGTTAGCAACAAGTCATTCATGTTCAGATGCTTCTCTCCTTCCTAGTGTAAGAACTCAAAGTTGTAGCCTTGCAACTGAATGGCCCATCTAGAAAGTCTTCCGTCTAGATCTTTAAAGTATGTTAACCATCTTAATGAGGAATGGTCAGTAAATATCTTGAAATATACAGCATAAACATAAGGTGGAAGAAAATACATATTTATCACTTCTAGGAAATCATGAATTGTAAATATGTAATTGCACTTTTTCTCTAAAGTGTTTTTAGATGAACTTTATAGGGTGATCTATCTATTTTTTGTCCATTTGCGCTATAATGGCGCTTATAGCCACGTTGATGGCATTGATGTAAGCATAAAGGGTCTTTGCAAGTCCAGGTATATTGGTAATGGGGCTTACATTAGCTTCTGCTTTTATTGGTTGATGACATAACCTTGCTCTTGGTTTTTTTTAATAGTACTCCGTTGTTTGCAGGTGCGTATGCAGCTTGTCAATGTCCATGAAGTTTGGAAAAAAATTGGCAGTAGTTTAGTAGTATGCTCAAGAACACCTGGACATCTCTCATATACTTAGGGGAACTCATCCTGGCAATAGCTTTAACCTTCCCTTGTTGAGTTTTAGTCCTCCCTAATTCACTTCATGGCTTAGGAAAAATAACTGGCTCTTAAAATAGAATTTCTCTTCAGCTTGAGTTTGTTCTCATTTAGATAGGTAAAAATCTCTTTTGGGCGTGCCAGGTGATTCTTTAATGTCTTTATGAACACCTTAATTTTTCCAAGAAGATAAGAACACTGTCAAGAAATCAATATGACTTGATGATAAGCTAGTAGTCCCGCAGATCATAAATTAGATGGAAAGCAAGCTCTGAGGGCGAGTAATAGGTTAGAGCAAAGCAAGATGAATCAATCAAATCAATTAGGGTTCAGTAATTAGGGTTTCCATTGAAGCCTCGATGATCAAATGAACTCTACATTGATAGTGAATTGAGATTGATTAAGTGAAATATGTCAAATCTGTTGAAGAATATGAAGGGTTAAGTGTTAAGTGGGGGGAGAGAAGTCGAGAGGTCTTTTTAGAAGAAGAGAAAAGAGGAAGAAAGAAGAAGGGAGTTGGAGTAATTAGAGAGTGAAAGCAGAGAGGGTCTGCTGGTTATATATTAAATAAAATGGCGTAGCTGGGGCGATTGCCTCATATTTTATATAGTTTAGTACGTTTATCTGGGGGGAACAACGATCTCCATATCATTTGGCCGTTGCTCAGTGAGCTAAACCTGGCGCAACTCATTCAGTGGAAACAAGGCATATCTGCCAAAAGTTGACAGTGATGCTCACTACAGGGGGGCCATTGATCAACTATTAACAACTTCATCATTGCACCTATGGCGCAACCAGCTTGCTTTGATGGGGTATTACCCCCGTTTATCAAATTGTCTCAATATGGGGAGCTGAAGCTTGCTTTGGATACCTTACTCCAGGCGCAAAAAGTGCTTTTTCAGGAAAAATAACATATTACTGAGCAGCTCAACCATGCCTTCCGCCAACTGCACTTGGTAAGTGACCAAACCAACCAACTTGCCAACCTCTTGAGCAGCACAACGGAGCAGCTAGACTGTGCAGAGTATAAATCAAATAAGGTTTTTAAGGAGAAGGAAATCTGCAGTGACAGGATGTCCCATTTATTCGTGATGCTAACATACATGGGTATTCCAAGCGGTATGAGTTTGCCATAGAGGGGGCTTCCAATTGGCGAAAAGCCAAACTGTTGTTATCCGTGTTGGATGTTCCAAGCGCTGATAAAGTTGCATGTTATCTTAAAAATAGTACTGTAGCTTACCAAGAGGTGAAGGATACTGTAATCCGCCTGTTTGGGGGCAAAGCAAAAGTGGCTCTGCACAAGGCGGATTTTTTAATATCTTTTCAAAAAGATGAGTCCTTAATACAGTTTGTGGAGCGGTTCACTAATGAGGCTCATGTGTTGTTGGGTGTGAATGTCTTATATAATGAGGAGGTGGGCATAGCAATGATGGCGGCTATCAAGCCCTATCGCAAATTACATAATGTCATGGCGTACACTCTTCAGGAGGATGCGAAGTTACTCAAAATCATCCATCATTTATGCCGTCTATCCGTCACCTTTAGTGCTCCCAACGTGGAGCGGAAAGATCCCGCATCTGCCACTAAAATTCCGCTAAATGAAGGATCTTAACAATATGGGGTCAATCCGTGGGTCACTCCTTGGTCACTTAACTCATGGGCAGGTCCTTTCTGTCCATGTAATGATCAATCCGCTTATCCTTAGGACCATAATAACCCTTGGTTTAATAGTAGACCTTGACCTTCTGGGATGATTCAGAGACGAGTGCCAGTCCCAAATGCTTGTTTCTCATGTGGCCAAATAGGCCATTATGCAGTTAATTGTCAGTCCAACCCAAATGTTCATGCAGTATCTGTTGTCCCAAATGAACAGGGAAAAGGGCGAGTGGATTATAGATGGGACGCTCTGCTTACACTAGGTTCAAATTTAATTGTCCCTGAGTCTTTCCATGATCCACTTTGTGTCAGCCCTGGGGCACACTCTGAGGATTTATTATATCAACAGATCCCTTAACACCTTTTGTTCTCAAGACAAGGGAGAGACCCCAATAACGCAAACTTGAGGTTCTGCCAAGATGTGCATACGCCATACACCTGGAAAATCCTTGAGCGGAATGGTATGGTCAACGGTGAACCCTCCGCATATGTCGCAGTTCTAAAGGGTGGAGATGGAGATTCCTGTAGAAAGGATTACCCAGGAGTATCCTCATGTCATGGCTAGTATGCTCATTTTTCTGGATAATCAAACGCCCTTGGATGTTTATGTAACAAACACCAAGGGTTTTTCTTATACAGAATGTACATATTGTGACATATTTGTACAGAATACCAAAATTTGGGCGATCATTGATACAGGCGCTCCTGTCAATATGATATCCACCAAGCTTGTGGCTAAGCTTCCGCTGAAGCCAGATGTGGACCACTGAGTAGTATATGGGACTGCGAGGTCATAGAGCACTGTGTCAGAGGGGGCATATAGCGCTTTGCTTTTGAAGGTTGAATGGTTGGCACATCTGCTCCAGTGGTGGTGTTGCCTAATAATAAAAATGATATGTTGATCAGCCCTGCACCTATGCAGCCCTTCAGGGCTGTGATCAATATGGCGGATGAAACCATCAGTATCCTGGGACAACGGATCCCCATCTGTTTTACTTCCAGCGGAGTCCCAGATGACCCAATCCGTTCTAGTCAAATTAATCTTGCCTATAGCGATGGTGTGATTCCTGTAAGATATCAGTGGATGAAGAGGAGGACCTGAACGCTTCCCCAAGCCAGATTTATGGGTGCAAAGGTATTCCGCTATGAGCCGCGAATGCTTTGACTATCCCTTCTGGGAATCAGGTCATAATTGGAACAGAGCTTTAAATTGATATACCAGGAGGTCTGTACGGAGAGGTTGTGGGGCCCTATCAACAATTGTGGCTCAAACCTCATGTGGCTCCCGAGCTACTGTTACCAGGGCAGGGGGAAGTGAAGGTGTTGGTAGCGAATCTGCAGAAGGAGGTGATGAAGGTTCAGCAGCACCAAGCGGTTGCTTACCTGCACCTGATCCCTCTTGATGAGGTCCATCAGATACATGACTTTGTTTCTTGGGAAGATCTCAGCTTGCCTTTAAAAACCACCTTCAGCGTAATGACTGTGATTCCGTGGGAGGCGCTAACTGGTCTATCGGGGGATCAGAAGGACAGGGTGATGGATCTGTTCAAGAAGTATCACATCATTTTTGCAACTGATGAATACAACTTGGGTTGCGCTTGTTGGTTGTGCATCACGTGGACATTGGAGACCACCCCCTATCAGGTCCTGACCTATCTGTTGCTCAAAGGTAGCAGAAGAAGTTGTATCTGCAGAAATAGATACATTGGTGGAACAGGGAATGTTGGAGCCGTCAAAGAGTCCCTGGGCATCCCTGGTGCTAATTGTTAAAAGGAAAGATGGCTCCAATTGAGTATTAATTGATTACTGGAAGCTTAATATCATTATAAAAAATATTTGTACCCACTTCTGCAAATCGATGATGCTTTAGATTGGTTAGGCGGGGCCAAGTATTTCTCTTCTAGGGACTTAATATTGGGGTACTGGCAGATTGAGTTGCCAGTGGCGGAACAAAAAAAGTGCGCTATAATCACCTCAAAAAGATTGTTTTAGCCTACACATATGCCACAGGGTTTGTGCAATGCCCCCGCTACGTTCCAGAGGGCTATGGACACTATTTTGGGTGACCTAAATCTATCTTGCGTTCTTGTCTACCTTGATGATACCAATTTGTTTTCATGGACGTTCACGGAGCATCTTGGACACCTGGAGCAAGTGTTCCGCCGCCTTGCTGATGCTAATATCAAGATTAAGCCCTGAAAGTGCCACTTTTTCAAGGAACAATTGGAATACCTCGGCTTTGTGGTAGACTCCAAAGGGCTTAGTCCTCAGCTGCCAAGGTAAAAGCCATCTGTAATATGACTTGGCCAAGCAATAAGCGGGATATCTAGGTGTTCTTGGTGATGATCAGTTACTACCAGCGGTTCAATCCCAGCTTCAGTTGTATCAGGGGCTCCACTCTTTGATCGACTCAAGAAAAACGCTGCCTTCAACTGGACGGATCAATGTCAAACCGCTTTTGATGTATTATGAACTGCATTGGCTAGCACGTCTGTTTTGCAATACCTCAATTTTAAAAAAGAGTTTATTGTGCAAATGGACGCTTCGCTTTCCACTGTAGGGGTGGTGTTATCCCAAAAAGATGATGATGGTGTGGAGCACTCCGTTTCATATTGTAGCCACAGTTTAACCAGCCCTGAACGGAATTACACCATGACCGAGTGGAAGTGCTTAGTGGTAATTTATGCATATAAACAATTCTGGGTCTACCTCCATGGGGTGAAATTTAAAGTGGTAACGGATCATGCCTCCTACCGCTGGCTACAGAATCTGCGGGAACCTGAAGGGCAGCTTGCGTGATGGGCTTTGAAGCTCCAAGCGTATGATTTTGAGATCATGAATCAGCCAGGGGCGAAGCATCAGAATGCGGACTATCTTTCCTGATTACCCATGGTTGCCATTACAGCAGATGTGGCAGACATAATGTACAAAAAGATTATTGTGGGCAAATATCACGATGAGCTGCTGCCTTTAATCAAAGTGTTAGATGGGCTTAGGCAGGATACCCTCTTGCGCAACGGAAAATTATATAAGCAGATTGGGGAATTGACGCTGAGTTTCCCAAAACCCTCTGCCAGGCCTGCGATAATTATGGATGCTCATAGAACAGTAGGTCACGGAGTGTTGAGAAAGACGCTGGAGTTTTTGCAACCCTGCTACTATTGGGAGAGTATGCACTATGATGTGCTTGAGACGGTTGGTTGTTGCCATCAGTGCCAAGTGAAAAACCATTCCACTGGAAGACCACCTACCAGCTAATCAAGCCTCAGTTCAAATGGCATACTGTTTTGTTAGATGTGGTGGGCCCTCTGCCGACTGGCATGAACTGCTCCAATTATATAATAGTAGCCATTGACCATTTGACAAGATGGGTGGAAGCAGGGGTATCAAGGATTTGGGGGCTGTCACTAACGCCAAGTTCATCCTGGAGTGTGTCATACAGCGCCATGGTTGTCCGCAACTTATTCTAATAGACAATGGGACCAATTTCACATCACATATATTGGCCAAGCTGAACGAACTCATGGCAATCCGCAGGGTCTTAACTATTCCCTACCACCCTGAATATAACGGTATGGTGGAACGTGTCAATGTGACCTTGGTAATTATTCTATGCAAGCTAGTAAATGAGCGGCCATCAGACTGAACACCCTTTTATCCACTGCTGTCTTTTCATACAATATCAGCTACCACTCAGCAACTTGTAAAAGTACATTCCAAATGCTCTATGGATGACATCCAGCGCTGCCTGCCTTGCTTTACTCCTGTGTAGAGGATACTGGCGGAGTTGAGCCCCACCACTATTTGTCTACCCTAAAAGACATGCTGATTAAACTCCAAACTGAGGCATATTCCACTAGTCTTGCCAAGAAGGTTCAGGATCATGCAGCTGACCAAGGTAGATGCAGCAGTTGTCCCCAGTTTGGGGTAGGATAATTGTCCTGTTTCATGACCAACATGAGTTTGGAAGAAGGAACAAGCTTGTCAGTATATGTAGTGGACCATTTGATATCATTGAGAAGACCGGAATTGACGCCTACACCATTAAGGAACCCGCAGGTGGTCAGATAATAAACTGAGTACACGCGAAGTTCCTTTGGCCCTATAAGCAATAGGCGCTTATCTTCCAGTCAAGGGGTAATGTTGATAAATCAATATGACTGGATGATAAGCTAGTGTTTTAGCAGATCGTAAATTAGATGCAAAGCAAGCTCTGAGGGCGAGTAATAGGTTAGAGCAATGCAAGGTGAATCAATCAAATCAATTAGGGTTCAGTAATTGAGGAAATTCCATTGAAGCCTCGATGATCAAATGAACTCTACATTGATAGTGAATTGAGATTGACTAAGTGAAATATGTCAAATCTGTTGAAGAATATGAAGGGTTAAGTGTTAAGTGGGGGAGAGAAGTCGAGAGGTCTTTTTAGAAGAAGAGAAAAGAGGAAGAAAGAAGAAGGGAGTTGGAGTAATTAGAGAGTGAAAGCAGAGAGGGCCTGCTGGTTATATCATATTAAATAAAGTGGCGTAGCTGGGGCGATTGCCTCATATTTTATATATATTAGTACGTTTATTTGGGGGGACCAACGATCTCCATATCATTTGGCCGTTGCTCAGTGGGATAAACCCGGTGCAACTTGTTCAGCGGAAACAAGTCATATCTGCCAAATGTGAACAAAAATCTAAAAATCAAATTTCTTAACATCTTATTCATTACTTGCTGGAAAGTAGTTTAGGCTTTGCACAAGCCCTGTGACATACATGTTAGCTCATAAATACCTTGGCTGGTAATCATCACACACTTCTCGTGGTCTTCTGTTGACAGCTCCATTTGCCAGTATCCAATGCCAGTACCCACTTGCCAGGTCCATTGTGGAGAAGTTGTGCGATCCTTGAGTTGTTTCAAGGCATTATCAATGTGCAGTAGTGGGTACAAGTTTCTTAGTCAGGTCTTTTAGTATCCTATATTTTTATGATTATCAAATGGGTTTAACTTTCTTTTCATACTTACAGATGGGGCGATGCTCAAGGACTATTAGAGGTGTACCAGTACTGCATCATAAAGTTGTTGCACCTCCTGCAAGATGACTTTTTCTTCACTATTGGAATGGCGGTAAGGCTTTTATTAAAAGGTTATGGCACATCCAGTGTTTTCTTATGAAAACATCCCTTGCAGAAGCCATAATTGTTGGTCCACTGCGGAAAATATCTGATTACTAATCCAAGAATTTATTTAGTTCACTCTCCTCCTCTATAGTTGGATCTTATAGCCAACCTCTTTGCTGGCAATGGCGGGAACTGGAACAACATTTATCGTGGCAGTATATCATTGCTGTAGCAATGTTGTGACCTTTATTGATCTTGTCAGGGTGCTTAACAACGTTTCCAAGGAGGGCTTTGATTCATCCTTGAAATTTAGAATTGTAGAATCCAGGCATCACTATGTTACTAGCCTCTGCCTCCCTCAGGACATTAGATCTTGGGTATTGTATGTTCTGGTATGTTAGTATTAATATTGACCAGCATGACCTTCTGTTCTGCGGGCAGTAGGCCCATCTCTTTTCTGGCGTACAAGATAATCTCAATCTCTGCTTCAACAGTTGGTTGTATCTGCTTCATTTTCTTTGTCTTCATTGATAACTGACTGGGTAAATAAAATGCTTGGTTTTAACTAGTCATACTTGCTTGTTCCGCTCTTTTTTCCTTGTAATAAACACAAAAAGTATCTGGTAGTTGGGAAGATTTACTGTATTCTGTTTAAGTTGATGATTTCTCCAAACTTAACTAGTAATTTCATTTATATGAGAAAGTCGTAGTGATCATTCTTAAGTACCACAGCTGGAGAAGAAGAAACAATGCGTCCAACTTGTGAGGGTAATGCAGAATAAGCTAATAGCGCTTTTGTTAATTCAGGCCTGACTGTTCTGAACTTAGTCTGATGAATGATTTATGGAGCAAAATTCAATATCTTCAAGAGCTTAAAAATATAATTTTAACTGGAGTGCCGGTATCCAGTATCACTAATACTTTGACTTTGTGTATGGTGACTTCCACTTTTGTAACTCTCTTTATGATAGGCATGCCAGAAGTAAGGATGGCAATGACTGTTTGACTGATTTCTCCTAACTCTCCAAGAAGGCAGGACTTATCTCAAGCCTTATGCGGCTTGTAGTCTTCAACTGAAATCTTCTTGAAAGTGGTTGCCATGAGATTCTGAACACCTAATATACTATCATTAATTTTATTAGGCTTATAAGCTTGAGCAAAGTAAGACTGCTCTGTGGATTCAAACTTCACTTGGTCAGATAATTGCAATTTGGCATAAAACTTTATTTAGGGCTTAAAAGACATAAAATCATGACTTAACCTTTGAATTAGGTTCACTTTCATTTATTCCATTTATGTGGTGTGCACCCTAATTGACTAAACTCTTGAGCTCTTCATTAGGCTCTTCTTTATTACCTTACTTTACCATATAACAGCTTCTCTATAAGTGTCCTCTTGATACCAGTTGGTACAAATGAACTTAGTGGAATTTAAGTAGTCTCATTAACTAGATGGAAAGCCTCAAAAGGGGCTCATCATCTTAGCTTTGAACAACGTAAACAGCTTTAATCAGGGAACTGTTGATGATGTTTCTGATGCTTTGCCCCTTTCTAATAAGCGTCTTTAACGTCATTTAATGCTACCTTAATGGCCTTTGTGAATATAAGCAGGTTCATAGGCAAGATCATGTGCATCAGGAGTTGCAGGTATGAATTGAGTGAATAAGGAATTTGGTCTCTAAGGTAACTAGATCCTAGTCTTTAGTTTTTCAAGTCTGGGGCCTTCATATAATATTAGTTGCGTAGTCTACAATTGACTAAGACTTCCCCATTTTCATGGTGAGGTACTCTTGTTTCATATCTTGAACAATTTTTGTGCTTTACAACTTGGCAATAATAATATCCCTGACTTTGGCCAAAATGAGATGGGGATAATGTGAAGCTCAAGCACCTCCTTTGCTTCTCTGCTAATATATCCCTGAATATGGTGAGCTTTCTGTTTGTTTCTGGCTCCATCCATGCTATTCTCAATTAATTAAAGACATTTGGCTATAGTCCCCTTCTAGGATAATTTTGATTTTAAAGTACAGGCAAAAACTTGGATCTTCATATCTAGGTTAGTTTGCTGGTTGTAGCACCATAGCTGAGTGTTGTTACTGGTAACGAGTTCTCTCAAAGTAGGTAGCAGTCTATGGAGAGGACGTTGTTCACTTTTATATTGACCACGTCCTGCTTAAAGTAATTTAACTGGTTGTCATGGCCTTCCAGATTGGTAAAAATTGAAGTTAGTCTTTGTAAAGTTCTTTTTTCTCTTTATTATGAAATTAAATTCTTATTACTGTTCAAGTCCAGCTCTTCAGTCCTTTCATGAGATGTTGATTATCTGACTCTTATTAACTCAATTTGCAAACATACTACTCGCTGCTATAATATATTTAGTACCTTGTACATACTCTCCAGAGTTTACATCTTCTGTAAGTTCTTTTCCATAGTACACTTACATGGTATTATTTCAGAACTCTCCACAATCACTTGGTGGTGTCCCCTATGGTGGTAATTTTTATTGTGGCAGTGCCCATTCGCTCAGGGGGTGCTGGTGATAAAGTGTTCAGACACTTGCAATAAGTTTGTATCTGAGCACATGGTGCATCATCAAGAGAATTGGAGGGCCTTGTTTTTCAGAACGTGAAACTCTTAGACATGGTTCCAAGCGTGTCTAACCATATTATAGCCTTGATATTAAACATAATGATGGCTGTACATAAGCACACTGAAGCTCCTCTCAACATCTGCTGACAACAAGATAGCTAAGTTTAAACCTTTAATAATATAGCTTCGATAACTGGCGTTATTAGCTATTTATAAAAACAATAAAAATAGAAAGATTCTGTAAAAAAGTTATTTTATTAAAAAATATAAAAAGTATGTTAGTGCTTTAGGTATTTTGGGTGAAAAATCAGACTTGGTTTTAACAAATCAAACACTTCTAATAATGAACTTTTGCATCTGCAATTTAGTTTAAGGTTCTCAGAGTCCATTTTCTGATCCTAAGATCTTTTAGTTTTTCTGTATATTATACTATGAAGCTCTGGATTGCTTGTGATGAGTGGCTGTTGTTATAAAATCAACTGTGACTTCTGTTGTTTTTTTACCCTTGTGGCTCTTGTGGCTGCATATTAACTCAGTAATCTCAGTCAGCTGATTTTACAGAAGTATCTCGCTTTACATTTAGTGATATGTTTGTCAGGATTTGAGATGATGAGCAAGTCAAAATAAGACTCCAAAATTGAGCCTTGGTAGGTTAGCTCCTGAGCCAGCATTAACGGAACCTTACTTTGAAGGCACTGATATGAGATTATATCAGGAAGCATCACTTGCATGAGAATTAATGGAAACACATTTAGGAATCCCATCCCTGCTTTCCTAAATCTTGAGAGGTGTATCCTCCACTACTTCGGTCATGAGGATGATACATAACAATTAGGGTGCTGACCAGGGGTCAATATTAAAGGCAGTGAAAGATCCTTATTGTACTGGGCCATGAAGGTCCCAAAGGCACCATGTCCCCACACAACTATAATTATAGGTGCCTTTTACCTCAATAAAGAAGCCTATAGTCTCCCCATCTTTTGCTTTGCCTCTTCACTAGTTTACAGCTTTTATCCCATTTTTGAACTTCATGATCAGTTAAGAATACTGTTACACTGAGAAAAGTGGTGCTCACTACCGGGGGCTATAAGATGTCCAAGTGAAACCATTTTTCATGTATATTGGAGAATGATAGTAGTCAAGAAAATACCTTGCTGATTGGTTGAGAAGCATCACTTAAGGGGTTAATATCTCAAAGTACAAAGTACCTCCCATGCGGCCCAAAAGCTTAGAGTTTCAGGCCATGTTGCAGTTTACTCTACTTGTCATTGATGGTGATCATAAATGACTTCAATTTGGGAACCTTAGAAAATATCTAACAGTTATTAAATGGCATTTATCCCATGGGAGGCTACTTGAGTTGCTTTTGTTCTTTTTTGATGCCTTCTACTATGTGGGATATATATACCTAGCCCAACTGCCAGTGGGTGAATTGACTTAAGGACCAATCACTATCTCCGCAATTTCATCCATTTGCCATCCATTACCTCCTACAAACAGTTAGTTTCACTATAATTAAGTATCCAAGCAACTAGAATTTATAAAAACCTTACACTCTCACAATGTCAATTTTTATAATGCAACCTCCTCCTTCATCCATAATAATTGAGAAGCCATTGTCAATAACTGACAATAAATTGCAAGTCCTGGAACCAACTTGTGGCGTTGAATAGTGACATTTTAGCTACCACAAGAACCAACTTTGACAATATGTACAGCTCCTTGAAACTTCTTGGAACCAACGCCTCAACCAAGTCAAGGGCCTGGTGCGGACTCCTCAGTAGCACTATCAGGAGCTGGCCTCTCATGACTTTATCTCTGGGAGTGAAGGGCCTGAGGGTCCCAGGGGGGCAGAAGTTCCCCATGAGCTTCAGGGCCCTTCTGGTCCCTCAGTGCCTACTCAGCAACCCAGACAACTCCAGGAAAAGGATATTTTGGCAGCCTTCACCACCATATAAGATCAAATCCATAATGTGTCCTGAGGCTTCAAGCTCCAAGGTGATGAAGTCCCTCTTGAACCTAGGGTCTTTTTTGAGGCCTTGTCAGATGAAACGGATAATCTTAGCGCCTTTGCCAAGCTTACTGATAGTTGCATTTCCAGCTTGAAAAAACCTGTCAATATTTTGACACCTGATTTAACAACTTAGAATGACATCTGTTGTAATTAGTTTAAACCACTGTTGAGAATTTTTATTCTAAATAATAGGTGACTCCATTAGTATTCCAGGCCAAACAGTATAAAGACTGATGGCACATTCTTTTTTACAATCATTGGTGACTTTTCCCTATAAGTTCAAAGGGTAACCCACCAACCCAGCAGACCAACAACTTATCCTTCTGAGGCTTGACCACTCATTATGGCTCAGATGTCCTCTTTGGGACTTTTCCAACTATTGTGGTTCAGCGCCTCTATTGATTTTCTCAGGGTTTTTCCCCTTCAATCTTTTAAGTTCATCATTTTTGCTGCTAGTTGCCCAAGTCACCATGGGGTTTCTATATGTTCAAGGCTGGGAGTTGGTTGCACCAACCACTCCAGGTGTTTTAACCCAGCACCTAACCTCTGAGGATATTTAGTCCCACCTCTACAAACTAAGCTAATCATGGTTAACTAAAACTTAATAAAGATAGGTAAAGGAAAGTAAGATTTGAAAATTCGAAGATATTTTATTAAGAGAGAGATCAAACTATTAATACTTATTTTTTGCCTGTCCACATCATTGGCAATTGTTGTCAGCATCATCAGCACTCACTGGAAATTCTCCCTGCTTAGTATTTATCAGCACTTTCACTGGTGATACTCACCATCCTCATATATCCATGATTACATCAATCCTTGATTCATCATAATCTAAATTAATTAAATATATTGACATCCTTAGCATAAGTTGCCAGTGTCCAATTAAACTAAAGTGCTGTCAGGATTGTTCTCAATACTTTCACAAAGATTAAATACGATCTAACTTTTCCAAATTGATATTAAATGGTTCAACAACTTCACCATAAGTCACTAGTACTCCAAATTAGGCATCAAGTTCATAATCAGATAATTGGCAACAAATACTTCAGCTTTCCACTGAAAGATCCCACAATCATCTTCACATGGAGTTCGCGTTGAGATAAGATTTGCCAAAATCAGATTCAAGGCAGTAAAATCATCTTCAGATGATTGTAAATATATACATCAGCTTTCCACCAAAAAAAATTCCCACAATCACCAATGATTTTGCTGTCAGCATTAAACTATGATTCTGCTGAGCAGAAATGATTAGTATTAATTAGTTTGACATCCTTTACATAAGCCGATGGTGTCAAAATTTTTGAAAACTCTATTCAGATTATTTTCCACTTTTGATATCAAATTTAAGCAATTAGTCATCTTAAATGATAGTATTAATTATCTTGACATCCTTGGCCTCAGTTACTGGTGTTGAGACTCACAAATTTCCTATTTGGGATAATGCCTAATACTTTTTTGATCATGCAGATCAAGACAGCTCAACCCAACTGAATGAAGAGCACAAAAATTAGGGTATTATCATTAAATAATGAATCAGAATTAACAAACTAATTTGCAATCATCCTTGATTACTTATGATACTAATTTTGTTAATATGTGAGGAATATCACCTGGTTTAAAATCCAACACCAACCATCAAGATTTGGAATCTATAAGAATTAATGGCATATCTTTATCTAATATCTAGATAGTAGATTAAATTAATATAGTTACTATTCCCTGCAGCCTCTGCTTTTATAAGTAGAGGCCTAACGTATTAATTAACTATTTGGCGGATCCCTAATACCCCTCTGGCATATCTCTTGTTCCCTTTCACACTTGTTGGCCATCAACGCTGTGGTTTCAAATATAATATTACCTTTTAATTATTTGACATAATTATTTTATGCTACCCTGGTGCTAGCGTAAAGCAAGCAGTAATAGGATATATATTTATTAAGGCCATTTGGCAATAATTGGACTATGTATGGCAGAATGCCTCTTTTAAAGGAAAATATTCTGAGCTTTAATTCTCTTTTTTGCTAAAGTTGGGTATCATCACTTTAGTTACCCATTTTGGAGTGCTGCTTGGTAAATACTAAATGAACCAATGAGAAAAATCGTAGAACGAATTTTTCTGAAGAAGAATGCAAATGGCAAGGGGACCTTTTATCCTTGGAAAAAGTTGAGAGTCACCTAGACAATTATTTGGAGCAAGCCCAAAAACCTCTGTAATACTAGATACTACAGTGAACTCCTAGCTTTATATAAAGTTTCCCTAATATTGCTAATCACGATTTTGTGGTATTTTTGGTATAATATACTGTCTTTAGATAGTACCTCATTAGTCCATTTATTATAACCTGTGCCAATAAGTTATGACGCCTCTGCGCCAAATTCAACTCTTGGTGCTCACTACAGGGGGCATGCACAACTTGTTCTGTATCCCTTTTTAAAATAAAAGCTGATTGCTTAAGCGAGGAGTACCTTCCACCAGATTAGTGCAACCTTTGGACGTTGATATAGATGGTGTTTGGATTTTTGTCCATATTACCAGCCGGCTAGATTACCAGGAATTTTTAGGGGATAATTCCCTAATTCAAGGTGTAATTGGAAATTGGTTAACCCTTATTTTGGGGTAGCTATGTTTGGAGGATTTTAGGATATTCGCCTTGCTAGATCCATTGGGGATCAATATGGACAAATGTTTAGAATCTTGTTGGACAGAGTTGCTGACGAAATAGGGGAATCTGATAGTGATTAGTTATCAGGTGTACCGATTGGGATTAATCAAATTCATCACTGACTGATTGGGAATGTAAGTAGTAAGTTGCAAGGTGAGTGAAGCCGCCTGCAACTAGCAAATCGATCAGTTGGTTTATGACCTGCCTTAATGGGTAACAAGTCCCATTACCCAAGCAGATCGCTTGCCAAATATGGTTGCTTCACTTTGATCGAGAGAAAAATGTTAGGGACACATATTCTGACTCTTTCCATTTTAGGTCTCAAGGATGTCCAATGACAGAATCCTATCCAGGATGGGGAAGACCATTGCTGCTGAGACAAGGATGGGTGATACAATGGCAATGGCTGCCGTTTCATTTTAGAGTTGTCAAGTGAGGGTTGGGCGCCAAATCCCCCACTATAAATTCCCCTATAATTCACCAAATAAGAAATAGACTTTATCCAG
Organism: Massospora cicadina; assembly: GCA_022478985.1. Lineage (NCBI taxonomy): Eukaryota > Fungi > Entomophthoromycota > Entomophthoromycetes > Entomophthorales > Entomophthoraceae > Massospora > Massospora cicadina. The sequence goes on from JAKSZP010000103.1 coordinate 180,689, forward strand.
AATATAGTTTTAAAATAGTACAGAGTATACAGTAGATATACCAGCTTAGTAACTTTATCAGCATCCACTTGTTCTATTCTTTCTCACGGATATTATTGCTGTGTAATAATTGGGAGGCACTTTAAGGAAAAGGGTAAGGATCTGAGTGGAGATCCAGAGAAGAAGTGGAAACAAATTGGGGATTGCTGCGAACTGTGTGTCAAACCAGAGAAAATGTTAACAGGAATCTAAGAGAAGATTGGGCTAGATGGTATGAGGGAAAAATTTTTATTTTGAGACAACAAGTATTTTGAGCGGAAATACTAGCTGAGTGTTGGGCCAAGATCTAGGACTTCCAATCAATTATGGATAATAGTCATCATACTATTATCAACTGATTATATCAACGACTACACAATGCGGACAAATTGCACAAAAACTGAACCTGTGCAAGTAATAAGTTTATAGGGTTATTGGCCAATAATAATCAATCCCATAAATTTTTACAGTTGGCTATCAGGTCAGCCATACCCTTCATATGAGATGGGTCAACTATGAGCGGAATTGAAGGCCATATTAATTTATTTTCCTATATCATGTTATGATATGTTTGTCAGATCATAGATTTGGGTCTGCAATTAAAGTCCCTTAAGAGAAAATTTTGCTCAAAAAGCGAACTTCTGGTCCACTAAACAAACAATTGCTGATTATTGAAATGACGCTGTAGGTGGAACGCTTACAAATCTGATTTAATAGATCAAATTAAACTGGAGACTCAACAAAACCATTGCAGTGCCGTTCTGTTCAAACTGCCCAGGGCCTTAATAATTCACCATAGTTCAATAAAGATGCAAACATGCGTAAATTATTTGTATTTCTTTGAGATTAGCATGGTTGGAGCTTCTGATACTGTTAAATTGGCTACAATAATGAATTTGCTTTATTATGAGTTTCAAGAGTTAACCATGCAAAAATAAAGAAGGCTGGCGTTGTGATGAATGGGGTCTCTCCACATTGACACAAAGCAGTTGGGCAAGAGGGCTCATGTGAGGGCCCATAGGCAAAAGAGGGCCGCTGTGGTGAGGTCCCTCGTTCATTGGCTTGTTAAGCAATTTAGATATCCTTGGAACACTGTAAGGATGATGCTCACACTGAGGAGGGCAGTTTGGCCTCCAGTGAGAGCATACAGAGAGGCGGTAGTTCTGTCAAATCTGAGGAATGGTCCATGTTAATTTACTCAAAATCCACGACTTTCCTTTAATTCTTTTTTAAATTTTTATTTGAGGTGGCCCACCTGGGGATGATACCGCACTGATTAGGGAAGTGAAGAAAATAGGAAAGGAAGATAAAACCTGGAAAACCTCCATGCGCGGCGTATGATAGGCCAGGAACTCCATGGACCGCCTTTGCTATTCGCTATCTCAGTTCGGGGCATTGGTGCGCAAAACCAACACAGTCAAAATCGTCCCCTACCCAAAGTCCATTATCGGGATCAAACTTGGGAGGCAGTGGTAGAGGGTCTATACTCTACCACTGGGGTATCCTCCCAACTTTCCTTTAATTCTCAAATAAATGATTTCGAAATTTCAAAATTTTATTTTCAATTTTTATGGTTTTTATTGTATAAATTAGAAGATGAAGTTGTCTTAAACACCTTCGCTTGGTTTGATTTTATATTAGGGAATGGGAGATATGGGGAAATTGGACCCAACAGAGTCCGCAGGCAGTGGACTATCTGCAGGCTATATTGAGAATCTTGGCCTCCAATATTCTCATCTAGGCCTGTTCTAGATCATCCGTTGAGTACCCATGGCATTACAGAAACTTTTTTGAATATATTTTCATTTGTTGAGGATGAATCATAGCTCATCTCAACCTTATCACTAAAATTCCCATTTTTGGGATAATTCAGCCCAGCAGCCCCTGATTCGCTGGGCTGCCCTTTGCCATGGCTTTCAATAATTTTGACGAGCAGTGGATTCAGCTTGGCTTCTCCTGATTTGTTGAGCTGCCCAATGCCATTGTTTCCTTTTCTGGTGTCATTCAGCTTGGCAGCTCCTGATTCGTCAAGCTGCTAGATGCTATAATTTCCTCTTTTGGTGTTATTTGGAATGGCAGCTCCTGATTCACTGAGCTGCCCAATGCCATGATTTATGTTGCTTCCATTTTTGGCATAACTTGGCTTGGAAGCCCCTAATTCGCTAGGTTGCTCTTTGCCATCACCAATTGCTACATATGGGACCTCAGAATTTGGGTTAGTGGCCTCTGATTGGCCCAGTCAACATTTACGTCGACTTTTGCAACCTTTGCCTCGAGGTTTTGTCAGTTTTGTGGCATCTGATTTGTCAGAATGCCATTTCCAAGGGTCATTGCCCTCAAGCCCTATGCTTTTATATATATCGAGTGTGACACTATTAGCCACGATCCCCGCCTTAGGGGAGGGCTATGTGGCGGTCAGGCAATGCCTTGACTGTCACATCACCCACCTCAGAGGAGAGCCCCCTGCGCCCCTAGTTTTCCTCCACCTTCCAGGGACAGTTGGTGCAGTTAGTGGCTGTTTGCCAGGAGGATTCTTCTATTGGGTAGCTGACCCATTTCACCAAGTACCATTGCTTTTTGTGAGTGATCTTGGTGTCTAGAATCTTTTTTACCTAATATTCTGCCTCCCCTGGGTTGTCCGACTGGACCAGCTCCAGCTTTGTTGGTATGGGTCCTTTGTACTTCCTAAGCTGCAAAGCATGTAAAACTGGGTGTGCATGCAATCCTTCTGGGAATTCCAATTTGTACGCCACCTCATTCACATGTCGGATGACCTTGTAGGGTCCCAGGTTGACCAATCCAAACTTCCTACACTTTCCTGGGGGTGTGTAGTGTTTTGCATTTAAAAATACATAGTCACCATCTTTGAGGGGTGGAGCCTCTGAGCTATGTGCATCTGCCTTCCTCTTCTGAGCCTCCGTCGCCTTCTCCAGGTTGGCTCTCAAAATCTCGAAATTTTCCTTTATTCCAGCCACTACTTGTCCGCCTCAGGGTTTGTTCCCCCTGCATGTCCCTCCATCATCCAAGGGTGATACCCATGGTTTGCAAAAAAAGGGTGACATCCTGGTCGATGAATGTGACAGGTTGTTGTATGCAAACTGTGAAATCCTCAGCCACTTAATCTAATGATCATGTCACGTGGTGAGGTAGCACCATAGGTACTTTTCCAGGGTCTGGTTGACCCTCTCCGTCTGGCCATCTGACTGGGGGTGGTAGGCGGAGGAACGGCAAGGTTTAATTTTTAAATTTTCCATGAGGTGATCCCAAAACCTGGAGATGAACTGCAGGCCCCTGTCCGAGATGATCTCATCCAGGAGTCCATGTCGAGCAAAGACCTCCCTCATGAAGATTTCAGCCATGTCCTTCACCGTGACCTTAGAGGTGCAGGGGAAGAACTAAGCATACTTCATTAGTTGGTCCACCACCACTATGACTGCATCATAGCCCTCCAATTTAGGGAGCTCAGTGATAAAATCCATTCTCAGGGAGGTCCACAGCATTTGGGTGATCTGCAGTAGCTTGAGCTTCCCTGCGGGTTTGTTTTGGGATAACTTTGATTGGGAGCAGGTAATGTTGCGTGCGGTATACCCTCTCACCATTCCTGCTAGGCCCGGCCAGGAGTAGTTTCAGCATATTAGCTCAATCGTTTTTCCCACCCCTGGGTGTCCCGCCAGGGGGTGGTCATGGCATAGCTCCATTACCTCAGTTTGAAGCTTGAGCGTTGGGACCCATAGGCGGTTGTGGTGCAGGATGAGGCCTCCCTCCTTCCTGAAATTCTTGTAGCCTTCGCTGGGGTCCCCTCCCTCTAGCTCTCTCCTGACCGTTTCTCCGAATTTGGTGCGTCGTTGGGCTGTCCAAATTCTCTCTTTTAGGTCAGCGCATTCCTCCTATATCGATGCAAACAGCTGGAAAGGGAGCATCATGGCCATGTTGAACTCTTCCAGATCCTCCTTTGCAAAAGTCATTTTCAGGTCCCAGCTGAGTAGGTCTTGGAGTAGTTTGCTCTACCTGGGCTTATATTCTATCTTGAAATCATATTGAGATATCTCCAGGTGCCAGCAGGCTTGTCATTGGATCATCCTACGGGGGTTCTTGTGGAATTCCAAGGCCCTGTGGTCAGTTCAGATTGTGAACGGATGGCGCACATACAGCAGATGATGCTACCACTCATCTAGTGCCGCAACAATCGCCAGGAGTTCCTTGTCATAGACAGGGTAGTTGGTTTCCGCCGGTAGCATCTTCCCGCTGAAAGTAGCATACTGGGTGGTCCAAACCATCCTCCCCTGTCTGCAGTAGGACCGCCCCAATGGCAAAATTTGACGCATCTGTCTCTACAGTGAATGGGCAATTGGCGTCTGGGTGCACTAGGACTGGCGCTGTGAGGAGGGCCTCCTTGATGGCCTGGAACGCCCTCTCTTCTTCCTCCCCATTTGAAAGGGACTTTCCTGGTCAACTGGGTAAGCGGGGTGGCTGTTTCTCAGAGGTCCTTGGTGAATCTCCTCAGGAAATTCACCACACCAAAGAAACTGCGCACACCTGTCTTGTCTGTTGGCGCTGTCCATTCCTTCACTGCCGTCAGCTTGTTTGGGAAGATGGCTGTCCCCTTTTCAAATACAAAGTTTCCTAGCAAAGACACTGAGCCCTTGTAGAACTCTCATTTGGAGGGCTTTAGACGCATGTTGGCCTTGTCCAGTGCACTGAGGACCCTCTTGACGTCCTCTGTGTGCATCTCGCGAGATTTGGATAACACCAAGATGTCATCCATGTACGCGATGCAGCATCTCCCAATCAAGTCGCCCAGGGTATGGTCAAGGGTCCTTTGGAAAATGGCTGGGGCGTTCTTGAGTCCAAACGGCATAACCCTGTATTCATATACCCCTAGGCGGCACTTGAATGCCGTGTACTGTTGGTGCTCTGGTACAACTGGCACTTAGTTGAAAGCATCAACCAGGTCTAACTTAGAGAACACCTGATTCCCAGCGATCATCTGTGAGATGCTCGCCATTAGCGGGATGGGGTAGGGGTTCATTTCCATTTTGGCATTTATGCGGCGGTAGTCCACACAGGGGTGGAGCTCGCCATTGGCCTTAGGGACCAGGAGGATGGGAGATACCACAGGAGATACTGAGGGCACTATCATCCCTCGCTCCAACATATCCTTCACGTACTGGTCTAGGGCTTCCTTTGCTCTGGGGTTCAGGGGGTACACTGGGCTTCCTTTTGGGAGCTCAGCATCCCCTTTAAACTTGAACGAGAATGCAAAAGGGGCCCTGTGGATCGCAGGGGAGGCGACACTCTTCTGGAACAGGTGCTAATAGTCTCTGAATTCCTCCGGCATCTGTTCCTTCTCCGCCCCTAAGTGCACAGAGTTCACACCAGGCCTGCTTCTGCCAGAGGTAAAGAATTCTAATGACAGGGGCTCTCGTTCCTTGGGGTGAAGCATCACCTGGCCCTCCTCCAAATCAAAGTGTGGGGAGTACTTATGCTACCATTTCATGCCCAGAACGATGGGGTGGGGCAGGTTCTGGTTGGCGCAAAATTCTTCCCAGAAATAGTGGATTCCCTGTTGGAGCTTGATCTTGAGCTCAACCTCCCAGCATTCTGACAACTTGGAGGTGTCCGCAAGGGTCACGGTACCCTTTTCTTGCATTTTTACTCTTAATTCCTTGGCTAGCTCTTGGTCCATGTAGTTTTCTTCAGCCCCAATATCCACTAAAGCCCACATTTTTCTGACTTGGCCCCTTTCTCTTTCTTCTTTCGCTTCAAAGTAAACGGAATAAACAGGTAGGAGGAACCATTTCCTTTATTGAGCAATGAGATGCGGGCAGGGGTTGGGCGAAGGTTGTAAGTGGGGCCGTCCAAGCCGCTGGGAGCAGTGGGTGCAGGAGCTGCAAGGCGTGGGGCATTCTCCCCGGGGCCCCCTGCTCCTGTTGCCCCATATGGCTTAATATGGTCTCTGACTCCACGCGTCATCCACAGAATCTATTATGATTCCCAGGCACAGGGGCCCTGGCTTGGGCCAAGGCTAGCTGGTTTTCTACCTGGAAAGCAACAGTGACCTCTTCTTCCAAGGTTGCCCCCAGGCGGGTGGCGGCCATAGCTGTGAGGATGTCTGGGCAAAGGTTCTGTCTGAAAATCCATGCGAGCTGGGAAGGAGACACTTTGGTGGTTTTGGCTAGGGGTCAGAACAATTGAGCGTACTCCTTGACGGCCATTTTCCCTTGGCTGAGGGCCAAGAGCGCAGACCAGGCGGCATCCTGAGAGTCGTTTGGGGTGGCGGCTCTTTCCACAAGGTGGAGGCAGTCCTCCAGAGAAGCAGGAAGGGCTGGATGAGTCTCCAATAGGTCGGTAAGCCATATTGACAGGTTCTTTGGTAGGTCCGCTAAAACCTGGGCAATCTGGAGGGACGCGGCTGTTGTACCCCCAGAGGCTGCTGTAAGGTGGGCCTGTAATAACGCGGGAGAAGGTACCGTGCATAACACTCAACTCCTCTGGGGTCAATGCTTGTCTTAACTCAGACGTGGCATCAACGTGTTGGACATAAGTGATTGAACTCCCTCAGGATGGGAGGAGATGAGCGGCTTCCCTCAGCAGGAACAGGATGGAGAAGATGACCATCAGGAGAGTGGTAGTGTGCTCATACCAGGCAGGTAGGGCTCTCTCATGTGGTCTCCTCATCCCATCCCATAAAAGGGAGATGAGGTTTAATGAACTTCGTATAATGTGACGAATGGGGTCTCTCCACATTGCCACAAAGCAGTTGGGCAAGAGGGCCCATGTGAGGGCCCATAGGCAAGAGAGGGCCGCTGTGGTGAGGTCCCTCATTCGTTGGCTTGTTGAGCAATTTAGATATCCTTGGAACACTGTAAGGATGATGCTCACACTGAGGAGGGCAGTTTGGTCTCCAGTGAGAGCATACAGAGAGGTGACAGCTCTGTCAAAATCCGAGGAATGGTCCATGTTGATTTATTAAAACCAATGACTTTCCTTTAAATCTCAAATAAATGATTTCGAAATTTCAAAATTTTTATTTTCAATTTTTATGGTTTTTATTGTATATATTAGAAGAAGAAGTTTTCTTAAACACCTTCGCTTGGTTTTATTTTATATTAGGGAATGGGGATATGGGGAAATTGGACCCCGCGGAGTCCATGGGTAGCAGACTATCCGTGGGCCTATTTTGAGAATCTCAGCCTCCAATATTCTTGTCTAGGCCCATTCTAGACCATCCGTTGAGTACCCGTGGCATTACAGAAACTTTTTTCATATATTTCCGTTTGTTGAGGACAAATCAGAGCACATCTCAACCTTATTGCCAAAATTCCAATTTTTGGGATAATTTGGCCAGGCAGCCCCTGATTTGCTGGGCTGCCCTTCACTTTGGCTCTCAATAATTTTGACAAGTAGCAGACTTGGCTTAGTGGCTCCTGATTCATTGAGCTTACCAATGCCATCATTTCCTTTTCTGGTGTTATTCAGCTTGGCAGCTCCTGATTCGTCAAGCTGCCAGATGCTGACATTTCCTCTTTTGGTGTTATTGAGCATGGCAGCTCCTGATTCGCTGAGCTGCCCAATGCCATGATTCACGTCACTTCCATTTTTGGCATAAATCGGCTTGGCAGCCCCTGATTCACTGGGCTGCTCTTTGCCATCACCAATTGCTACACATGGGACCTCAGAATTCAGGTTGGCAGCCTCTGATTGGTCCGGTTGACATTTACATCAACTTTTGCCGCCTTTTCCTCGAGGTTTTGTCAGTTTTGTAGCATATGATTTGTCAGAATGCCATTTCCTAGGGTTGTTGCCCTCAAGCCCTATGCTTTTATATATATCAAGCATGACACTATTAGCCGCAATCCCCACCTTAGGGGGTTGGGGCTATGTGGCAGTCAGGCAGCGCCTTGACCGTCACAGTCGTGTCCTACTCTAACACCAAGGCTCTTCTCATTAAAGAGTTTGGCATAGCTGATAGAATGACTACTCAGAAAGATAGAGTTCCTAAAAATATCATTTATAAAGCGAGGAGCTGATTCAATTATTTGCTGACCATTTTTACTTGGAGGCACAGACACTTTTTGGGCTAATGTCATTAATGAGTTTGACGTCCAGATCGCTCTTTGCCTTGTCTGTGAGCCCTATACAGAGCTTTATTGGGTCTTATACCAGTCTTGAATGAAAAAAAGAGATATTACACATATGGAAAACTACCTCTGTAGTTGTGCTACTTTTGCTGCACCAAATCCAAGCCTGCGGGAAACGTGAATCATCTCATTAGGTGTGTCCCCCATGAAATAATAAACTTAGCTATATGGCCCTTACATCAAAAAACCTAATATTAATCAGACCTTTTTGGTGTAGAATTTATGGGCATTATGCCAACCATTGCCTTATGGTCAGTTTTTAAGGAGAAAGGTTATTCTGGAGACCTAGTGAAAGAGAAAAACTTGGGAAAAGTAAGGGTGGAGTAAAACTAAGATTTTCTACCTCTTCCTCTTCAACAAACATCTAATAACAGAAAAATCTCGTATGATACCTTCATTCAGGCCAAAGAATGTTAAGGCCTCAATGCCTCTAGTGTAACTGCCCTTAAGCGTTTAAGCTAGGGTCGTTGTGACCCACTATGCCCTAAGAAAGGTGAGGCCGCGTTGGAGGCCAAAACTTTAGTTAAGACAGATGCTCAATATTTAGTATTACATGAGATTCCCATTACCTTGGGTGATGTCCATCAATCAACTGGGGTCCAAATGGCAATCCTTATTGAGTACTTATTTGAATTTAGCCCTAAGATAGGCTTGGAAATTCAATTTTAAATCAGGTGGCCACCTTAGATGCTTTAACAATAAATACAGAGGAGATTATTTCTCTGACTGCACATATCTTGATATTTCAGTTAACAAACTCAAAGTCTGCGCTTTCATTGACAGTATGCACCAATTAATATTGTGCCCACTGCAATGATAAAGAAATTAAGCTTTGTTCCTGATATCTATCATTAGAAGAGATATGGTACTGCAGGCCCTCAGTATATGATGTCATAAGGATTCTACAGTGCATCACCTCTGTGATTCAGTTCCCTGTTGTCTCCGCTCTCACTATTGTGTTGCCTAATCAAAATTATTAGGATACTTATTAGGATCTCTTTTATGAAGCTCGTGGAGTAAAAGCTGATTTTGAAGAGAGAACCTTTAAGATTATTGGACAAATCCTTCTTTCATTTATCATAATTTTGTATAAGGCCCCAACAGCCTGATCTTAAAAATTGGTCAACCTAGTTTTTAAGGATGTTATATTACCCCTAAGTTACTAGTGGATTTGAGCCAGGACATGGAAGTTACCTAACAAAATTACCAAATCTACTGAATTCCGCCACATTCCCAGCATAATCTTACCATTATGGCCGAGAACTAAATTGTAATAGGGACTGACATTGGTTTCAGAAATTCCTCTGGGATTATACGGTAAAATTGTAGCCCCCTATGAGCGTTCCAGATTATAACCTGTTGCTGCCCCTGGGATTATGCTCCCAGACCATGGAAAAATTCAGTTAATTCTGTCTAATTTGTATCCTTATCCTTTGCATATTAAGGGGCATCAAGATTTTGGCTTTGTCCATATCATACCAGTTGATGGGGTATCCAAATATTCATTATTTTGGAGATTTGACGAATTTGAGCTTGAATGTGACGAAAATTAATTGGTGTGTACTCTGGTGCTTAAGAATATCTTTCTGAGATGACTTAGGATGAAAAAGACCATGTTTTTGCCCTATTTGATAATACTGCTATATTTTTTCTAAGAACGAATATAATATGGGGTGTACACAGGATTCACTACATCAGATTATTACTGGTTGTTTAGATTTCTACCCAAATCATGGATACATGTTTTAGATGAAGAGAATTGAACCAAATCTGATGAAATAGATGAAATTACTATTGTGGACAATCTCCAACTAATTTTAAGCCCATTTGATATTGGGGACAATCCATGACCAATGCAATCAGATATCATTCACCTAAGACCCTCTAATATTGGGGTCCAAACCTAATCCATGCAGTGATCAAATCCTGTTTGATCTATGTGACCAGCCTGCTGCAGAAATCGTAATTAATAATAATTATAGATTTAAATTGGAACGCTTGAAGATTTACAAAAAAACTCCCTGATTTCATATAATGATGTTATAAGCAAATAAAGACTATTCTCTTTTTTCCATTTGTATTAGTTAGCATATATCTTTTATTTATAGAACAAACACATAGTTAAAATTTACCACTCAGGGAAATTATTTTGAGTGAAGACTTTTTTAACCAAGGAAAGTAAAAACTTATAATACAGCACCCAGGAACTTCGGTCTTCCAGCCTTAAAAATAAAAGGACACGTGGTCTAAAACCCCTAGTCCTGATAAAAACTGGTTCGCCCTATCAGGTATACCCTGAGTTCATGATGCAACTATTATTACCATGAGCAATAAAGATTTGACGTCAGATTCTCTCTGAATCAGGAACGCCTTAAACTCATGGCAAATTTATCAGCTGTGGTATTTGGGTTAATGTAATGAATTCTCACCATTGAGAAACACAAACTCAAACTTTGAGATAAAACTACCAAGTTTAAAAGCAAAATTTGGTAGTTAACCCCGCTCATTGCCACAAAATTGGCCTTTGTGCCACCCATGGTTGGGTAGAATAAATTAAGGATAATGTTAACAACTTTTAAAGCTAAGCCATGCTCTCCACCCTCACAAAACTTCCAGCAATAGCAGCTCCTTTTTAGGTGTAAAGTTCCCCCTGGTGTCAGTTCACATCATTTGGCCGTTAACACCCCAGTGGCACGTTCAAACCAATGTCAAAGATAAGTACATCCTAGGTGAAGAAATCATCTTCTCTTCCCTATTTTATTATGAAAAAGCTATGGAAGAAGTCACTAACACCTAACGGCTCAAAACCCTAACAATTGTCTTAGTTGCATAGCCAAGGCATTATGGTACCTCAATTAATGCATTATTATGCTTTGGGTGATGCCAAGCCTGCCTTGCTTCAGCAATTTTGGAGTAACCTAACTTTATCCAACTAAAGGAAAAAATTTATAGACTAAGCCTTAATTAAGTAGAAACTGTCACTGAGTTTGCTCACCATTTTTACCTTGAGGCTCAAACGTTAGTCACCTGAAATCATCTTACTTTAGATGATGCTATCACTGCCTTGTTTTTGGCGTTTAAAAATATGCTTGATACCCTACTCTATCTTATAGTAGTAAAGTCTAACTTGACGTCTCTCTTCCATATCAAAGAAGCCATATTGGAGATTTCTGCCGACCTACATATACCCACTGGACCCCCTAAAATAATACTAACAAACCATGGCCCCAAGTGTTAGCAGTTATTCTTCCCAATTCACCTACCCCAAAATTATTGTGCACTTTTTGCAAGGGAAACAACCATAATGTAAACTTTTGACGCATCCATCAAAATAAGATGTCAAAAAATCTGTCATTATAGGCAGGAGGTTCCCTATGCTGATGACAAACAAGCGCCTCAGGACCCTTATACTAGCTCTAGTTTTATACCAAGCACCTCAGGATATTTTGTTAGCTGCAACCGCGGAAACTAACATACCCCTTTCTATCCAAGTAAATGAAGATCTTCAGCTTTCTTATTTCTATATTGGAAAGTTATCCAAATGAATCATGGAGGTCAGTTCCTCTATGGAAAGCCAAGACTTAGCAGATAAAACCTTCCAATGCATTGAGCAACCCCAAGCATGGATGCGCCATAATCCTCCACTTGCTTTGCTACAAATTTCCAGAGAAAGTTTACTAGCTGTTAATTCTCATTTAGCTCTTCAATGATTCAAGTAGAGGTAGTCATTTATAAGGTTAATGTCTTGGCAATGATTGATACTACTGCACCGGTTAACGTTATGTCCTGACTTATACAGAAAATTAAAATGGCACCAAATTTTGATCCATGAAGCTGAATATAGGACAGCGGGGAATTAGACTACTAAGGCGATCAGAGCCTATTCTTCCTTACCTCTTTTTCGGAAAACTCTTAATTACACCCCTCTATCATGTTAGAAAACAATAACTACTAATTGCTTATTGTAGTTATAATTGATGTGGGAGTTCAACTGCTTTCTTAATCATAAGGAAAAATAACTTTCTCTCTTAGGATATTGGATACCATCAATACTTGTTCTCCTGATCAAAAATGAAAAGGTACCAAAAATGAACCTGCCTTGTCAAATATCCAACCTTGATTTTCAAAGTAGACTATCAAAACTTGGTATGTAAAACTAGGTTACCTCCTGAGGTTGTGGATGCTGAGGAGGGGATACTTCTATACGCTCCCCATCTTATTTAAATCACCTGGTTCTCAAGTTATTGTGGATTTGGGAATCAATAATCATAATCCTTCTAACCAAGTTTTTAGGTTATAAAGAAACCCTAACCCTTCTATCATAGAAGCGTAGACCTGTCCTGAAAGGTTAGACTATGCCTATGAGAAATCTCCATTTTATTAGCAAGTTTAACGAATTAGACCCTACAAGTCCCTAATATGCCCTTATAGCTTATGTAAAGCTATGTCCTATTAAAATAATCGTGGATATAAACAGTTTGGCTCACTACAAGATTTAGGGTTTAATCCCTACCTACAATAACTTTGGTTGAAAAAAAGTTTGGATACAGCCTCTGTGACGGTTGAGGTTTATCCTCAGCATCACATTGCCCTGATCTTGGGTAAGACAGGGCAGGCTGTGTCTGGATGTATGGAGGAGGAGGGGGAGTTGGTCCTGGCAGGGACGCCTAAGGGGCAGGAGCTTGGAGTAGGCCAAGGAGCCAGATGGGCATCCAAGTCGAGGAAAAACGAGAATCAGGTAAAATGGGGAGTTTCGAGATTTGATTTGGATTTGAATCAAGAATGGAATGGAACAGGTGCTTGGAAGTTTCGCGGTTCGTTTGGAATTCAAAATGGAACTGGTGCGGAACTGTTGAGAATCGGAACTGGCACAGAACCATTGAGTGAGGATTTCGCGATCCTGCTGTAAGGTTTACACCAAGCATTAGTCAGATTAGCACCATAAGCTTGTGTTATATTTTATATTAGCTTGTAGCATGTGTATATAGGGAAGGAACTGGGAGCTGGAGGCTTCTCAGTTCTGTTTTCTATCAACCTGGTCAATATTAAATAAAAGAACTTTAAAATTCATATATTTATAGTTTGAGTTTATTTAAAATATTGCCTAACTGCAGCCATGTTTGGCTTGAATCAACAAGAATTGGACTTTGAGAGTGAGCTTAGGAGAGCTATTGCCTCCCTTTATACCTTGTCTTGGAGTCAAGGCATGTTGCTGGGGTTAAGTATATTTGCAACTGTCTTCCAGGGGGTGCTTGTCCAATCTTGTAGCGCGCGCACAAGGAGAGTAGTATCAGGAGCCCTGTCAGCCCTATGGTCTGTAACATGGATCCTGTTGCCCAACTCATTCGTGGCTCATTGGAAGGAGCCAGTGCGTTACAGCCTCACTCCCAATTGAACGTCAGAACGTAGAAGCCCTCCTTGTGGAGTATAGTGATATCTTTTTTCACCAGGGCCAGGTGACTATGGGATGATGTCAGTATTAATTTACAATCCTAACTGAGGATGTACCCCATTCAAATTTCGAGCTTACCAAAAATCTAAAGTCAAAGAAGCTCAAACCGCCCTGGGATTAAACAACTTTTATAAGCTGGGCTACTTGTGCCATCCAAGAGCCCTTGGGCTTCTCGCTTTTATTAATTTGTAAAAAGATTGTGGGCATTAAGCTGTTATGGATTATCGCTGAATAAATTCCATTATCCAAAAGAATAGCTACCCCTACCTCAAATAGATGATTCCTTACACTTAATGTCAGGATCCCATTATTTTTGGAAATGGACCTCACCAGTGGGTATTAGCAGATCAACTTATCCCCTGAAGACTGTGAGAAATGAGCCCTCATTTCTAGTGAAGGATTATTTGAGCCTACTAAAATGCCGCAGGCATTATGCATCGCCCCTGACACCTTTCAAAGAGCCATTGACAGTTTATTAGGAGATTTAAACGCTCATGTTTATGTTAGTCTAGCAAATAGTATAACCGTTTTTTGCAAACCTTTACCAAACACTTGGAACATCTAAATGAGGGTTTCCAGCAATTACGCCAAGCCTCTTTAAAGCTAAAGAAGTACAAATGTTTCTTTTTTTAAAATTAAAAGGAGTTTTTTGGACCATAATGTAAGTAAGTCTAGAATATCCCTGATGGATGACAAAGTTATGGCAATTCAAAGATGTCGATTTATATCTTTAAGTGATGTACAAGTCTTTTTAGGTAGTGGAATGTGATTGTCAGTTTATTCCACCCTTTTCCAACGCCTCAGAGCCTTTAGTATATTCCTTTAAGAAAGGAATACCATTTCATTGGGAAGAGGAGCAACAAAAGGCTTTTGACCTAACATGCGTAGATTTCTCCCACTCTCCTGTATATGTGCATCCTAATTTTACAAACCGGTTTTACTTTTCACTGATGCTAGCAATATAGCTATAGGAGCTATATTATTCCAGCATGACAAAAACTTAGTAATCATCTCATTGCTTATTATAGCAAAACCCTGGCATAATCCAAACACAACTAAAGTGTTACAGAGCGAGAGATTTGGCAGTACTACCAGCTATTAAGCATTTCTGACCTTATTTATATGATATAATTTTATTGTAATTACTGACCATGATTTGTTGTGATGGCTTCAACAGATGAAGAATCTGACAGGAGATTAGCCTGATGGGCTTTAAAACTTTAAACTACGATTTTTCTATAATCCATCATCCAATACCCACACATCAAAATATGGATTGTTTATCCAGTCTACCTTTGTTAACTTTAACTGATCTTGAGGAAGATCAACTTTATGATATTTTGACCCATTTTTATATATGAAAAATGAGTCCCTGACTATAAAAAAAAATCAGCAAAATGTTCAGCAGATATCTAGGATAAAAATGTTAACCAGTACAAACTTGTGTCACAAAAACGGGTGCTCTACATTTAACTTTGGCTTGCACAGATGTTATACTAGAGGGCCATCTGAAATGTAGCCATGGAAAAATTTGGAAAACTCACCAGTGGCTAAAGACCCAATGTTGCTGGGATGGGGTGCTCGTCTCAAATTAAGATGAATTTGAGTCCTGACTGTTATGTAAAAGTCAAGATGGACCTAATCATTCAAACACAACAACCAGTGGTTTCACCCTGTGAAGCCTTCCATACTAGAAGTATAGACGTTTTGGGTCCAAACCCTTGAGCATCTAATCACCACTGATTCCTCATTCTGGCTGTTGATCATTTAACCATGTGAATTGAAGCTATATCCCTACCTTCACTTTGGAAAAAGCTACTGCTACTTTCCTATATAAACGATTGATTGCACAACGTGGGTGCCCTAACATAATGCTTTCTGATAAAGGTCATAATTTTTTATAATAGATGTTGAATAAATTAATAAGATAATAGGGTCCACTCAAGTGTTTTACACTCCTTACCATCCCGAAATTAATCAATTTAAGAGTTTAAATGGGATATAAATCACAACCCACCAATAAATGGCCTTGACTGATCCTCTACATTGACTACAACATCTATCTAGTGCAATCTTTGCCTATCAAATAAGTTATCATCATATTATTAAGATGTCTCCCATCCAAGCTTTGTATGGAAGGATTTTCTAACTTACCTCTAAATACAAGTCATGTTAGATCAAGCCTCCACTAAAGCCCCTGAAATCACTATGAGAGTATCACTAATGAGATTATCCAGCTTCAGGCCTAGCTTCTAAAAATCTGTCTATGACCACTACCAGAGAGACTATTTGGTTTAAAATTAAGCGTGCTCCTCTGTATACCTTCCAACTTGGTGATTTAGTCTTTAGATATCATTTATAAACCTGGTAAACGCTATAACAAATTGGAACCAATTGGTCAGGAACTTACAAAGCTATTTATAAACGTGGAAACGAACACTCTATTGTGGAGGTCGCACAGGGGACTGTTATTAATAGTGTACATGGTCGACTTCTTTGGCTTTTTACCCCCTACACCAAGATCCATAAGGGGGCGGTGTCAGGATTGTAGTGAATATTAAAAATTTGAGTCAATCTGATGACAGGATTTGATCCTAATCTAAAGATTTAGATGAAAGTATGATCAGGGGTAATTCTCAACTAAATTTATTAAAGCTTATATTTTATTGGGGTCAAACCCTGACTTATGTAATCAGATCCTGTTTGACAGAAGCCTCTCAATATCAGGGTCCAACCTGATCTATGCAATCAAATATGGATTTGACATAAGTAACCTGAATGTCACAAACCCCCTCATTTCAACTTATTATAGATCATGGCTTGGAAGTTCTTAAAAAATTTTCCCCAAGAATATTTTCCTTATCTCCTATATTCAGTTTGAAAATAAGAAAAATTAAATTCTTTTTGTCATATATTTTGGCCTACCTCTTTTTATAAGGAAGAAAAATTACCTGGATACGCCACTATAAAAATTTTACCTTAAGTGAAAACTTTTTTGTGTAAAAATATAGCTTTTGTATCCTGAGCCCAGGAAATTAAGTGCCCTGGACTCTTTATTAAAAGACAGTTGTATTAAACTCTTTCCTTCCTGGCAATGATTGGGGCACATGATCAAGTCATATTGTTAGGGAAACCCTTGGACAATAATACTGACAAATTCCGACAGCTTATGAAGAGCTAGAGGAACTGTGACAAAAATATCATAATTTGTAGGCATGGAAGACATGTCAGATGAAGGGGAAAGAATATCACTAATAATTTATCCGAATTGGAAGAGGACACTGTCTTTGTCATTAAAATCCAAAAAAATGATCTATTCTTTTCAGATAAGGTTCCTCAACTGGGGTTGAAAGCTCAAATGAATCCAGTCATGAAACTCTATGAAAGGCGCATGGAGCCCTGGCCGCTTACCCAGTATGGCACCCTACCTCATCAGTTTAAGTCAGCAGCTGGTTGGCAAAAATTGTCAATAACCCCCCTAAGACCATGGAAATTTAACTAAATCTAAAGATGTCAGAGTTTCATAGGAAGAATATTACTGCGTTTTTCCAAGATGTTAAAGATGGTCATGGTGGGATGTGAGGATCATTAAAAAGGAAGTTACTGTGCTCAACTCCCTCCCACTGAAAATCTTGAATATTGTTATACCCCAATTAGCTGCCATTGAGTGGTCTTACAAAGAAGTGAAGGATGTATTTATGAGGGAGTTTGGCAACCCTGAGAACGTCACCAACTGAAACAGGAGTTTATGGGTCTCTAGTTCCAGAAAAATGAGTACATTGAAGCCTTTTATTCCCTATGATATCAATAAGCCCATATACTAGCTGGGGTAGGAGCGTTGACAGATTTTAATGCTCAGATTGTAATGAAATTGGCGCTGCAAGGCCATAAGGAGCTGAATTGGGCCATGATCTCCGCCTTAAACATGAATATGAACATTGCACAAATGGTAAAATATTGCAAATTTGTGAAGCCACCTTTGATGCCCCCAGCAAAAGCTATAGTAACATCAATACTGGTAATACAGGGTATGTTGAGAAATTTCCTGATAAAGGCTGAGTAGTAGCCAACCTAAAATCTCAGAGTATCTCATATAAAAAACTCTTAAAGGGAAACACATATATCAGGTCATATGCTACAAATGTGGCAAGTACATTCTTGTTATTATGAATTGCCGAAATAAATCAGATAAGATCAATATGGTTGTACCTTCCAATAATAAAATTTATTACACAAGAAAAGTTTGTTTAAAATAGACATGAAATAGTATATTTCCGTCCATACTCATGTTCCCCTGACCAAGTAAACGGTTGTATAGAGCACCTGAGATAGATTTTGAGGCTCTTGTGCCTACCTGTTTGCAAGCAAAAGATGTTGATCCTGAAATGGTTAAAAAGTTGGTGCGATCATATTTGAACAAGTCTCAATCTATGCAAACAATCATGGAAGCTGATAATACCTTGTATAATATTGAAATTTTGATTATCATGGCTACTGTTAGGGATCAATTCCTTAAAGTAGCAAAACAGCTTTCCCAATCCTTTGATTCAGCAAGTGATGCTAAAGTAATTTTGAGTAAAGAATATCTCCTCTTATTCTGATGGCATTTATGCTGATATTTAAATAGATTGAGTAAAGTTTTAAGCCATCATTGACAGTGAGGCTCCAGATAATATTATCTCTCTGAGGTACTGAAGAAGTTAATGCTTGCTTCAATGTAGATAATAGTAAGGTTTACAGAATAACAGGCCTGCATACCACTACTTCTCATGGTGCATATAACACCTTGCTTTTATGATTTGGATCACTTCTTGTCACCGCACTGGTCATAGTTTTTCCTAACCAAAATTATGAGGTATTAAATGGCACCAACTTCATGTGACAGTATGGGTTCAGTGTAATTTTTCTAAGACAATTGTTAGATTTTGATGGTTGACTCAAAAATAAACCCTTTGAGAAAACCAACAATGCTGATAGATTACTTCCATTGATGGATCCTTTGATTCTCCCAATTTATATGCATAATTTGATAGTTCAGATTCACCTCATAACTGCTCTAATTGCATTTGAGGTGCCCAATTATTGTAGCTAATAATAGCTATGATATTATATTATGGCCAATTATGGGTACACTTGGGTGCAAAGTGGTCCCACGGCATTAACTAAATTGCACCTCCTAAATTAGTATATTAATCTTAATGCACTAAGGTGGAAGTTAGGTTCAATTTAATGAAATTGACAATTAAGCACTTTACATAGATGTCCCAATTATGAGTGCACTTAGTGCTATTGAGAGGCCTGCTGATGTCCCGAATTGGGGTGCATCATCTTTTATGATCATATATTTTTTATTCCCCATTTATTATTAGATGTTGAGCTATGATATAGCTCTAATTGGGGAGATTTTGATGTTGAGTTCAAAACCCAAAGTCATCCCAATTATAGGCATAATTAGTGCTATTGAGAGGTCTGTCAACGTCCCAAATTGGGGTACATCATCTTTTATGATCATATATTTTTTATTCCCCATTTATTGTTAGATGTCAAGTTATGATGTAGCTCTAATCGGGAAGATTTTGATGTTGAGTTTAAAACCCAAAGTCGTCCCAATTATAATAGTAAAATTGCCTCCAATCAGGCTAAAACAATTGTTATTTTTAGTCAATTCATGGGCCAAATTGACTTGGGGATTTTTTATAATTATTGCCATGACCAGCAGAGGATTGGCATAATATGAATGAACTCATCTAGTAGATGAGTTCAGCCAGTAGATGCCTGAGAGGTATATAATACTGGCGCCTGGCCAATTAATAAATCATCAACTAAATCAATTAATCATCATTTATAAGTTTATTGATCATTAATAACTACTGTCACTTAGTTTAATAATTATTATCCATCTGTCATCTGTCATATTTTTGTATCTGTTGCCATTACATCTATATTAGATAGTTGTGTGTGTTTATTCTTCCCTAAGAGAAGTATATAGTTACCTGCTGGAGAAGTAGTCCCAATTATAGAGGAATAATTTCCTGATTTTGTACAAAGACAGAAGGTCTTGTATTTGTTGATGCCAGTAGACTTAAGAACGGTGAGTATACTGGAGTTACTTGGCTATTATTGAGGATTATTGGAGAATCTACTTCCTGATTATGAGCATGAGTTCCATTTGAAAAGTGAGTTTATATCCTCAATTTCACTATTAAGTTATTTTAGCTTGCACCATCAGCTGAAAACTTAACAACAATATTCTTGAAATTTTAGGACAAACCTGATACTGTTTAACAACTGTTAAAGGGGATCCTCCCAAATAAGAAGAATGATTATATTAGTTTAGTATATGCAGCTGGAATCATCTCAATAAGGTATCAAAAGGCGTGCAAATTTTCCATGCCACTGCCAGCTTAGCTTTTAGAATGTGGAGAATTTCATTAATAATGCAAACGTCCATGGTTATAAATTCCAAGGTGCAGTGCATCATTAAAATCAGCCTTACCTTGGACATTCCTGACTATCTGTATGGTGAAATCCACGCACCCTGGCAAAAAGGTAGATCCAAACCCTATGTAGCACCTGGGACTTTATTTTCCAGTAATGGCGAAATTCAGGTTGTGGTCACCAACCTATTGGATAGGGTAATACATTTAGAAAATAAACAAATAGTGACATTTACCAATTTAGTTCATACTGCAGAATTTTTATTTTTTATGCATTTGGTCAATTGAAAAAAATAGGATTACCCAATGGCCTGGATCCTTGGCAATCTTTGCTATGTTTGATCAGGATATATTAATGGGGATCTCAAAGAACAAAAGGACCACGTCCTCAATTTATTTGAATGATATTTTGGGGTGTTTGTGCAAGATAATTATGATCTTAGTTGTTCTAAAGGTATAGGTCATAAGGTCAACATTGGAGATCAACTTCTAATTTTTATGTGACCAATCTGATATTCAAAGGAAATTGTTTCCATAGTTTCCAACAAAGTTGCTAGGCTAATCGATCATGGGTTGTTGGTCCCATCTTCAAGCCCTTGGGAGAGTCTAATCATAAATGTAAAAAGGAAATATGGATCCAACTGGGTTGTCATAGGATATTGTCAGATGAATAAAAAGAAAAAAACTCAACTTAATTTCCACGGAAGGTATGCTGTTGATTGCTTATAAGGGTCTGAATTCTTTTTTGTAATGGAACTCATATCTGGGTACTGTAAAATTGACTGACCTAAAGAGGATCAAGAAACATGCGATCATTACCCGCAATAGACTATATCAGCTGGTGCAGATGCCCTAAGGTCTTTGTAATCACCAGTGATGTTCCAATGAGCAATGGGTGCCGCTTTAGGAAATCTAAAGTTTTCATGTGTTCTTGTATACTTAGATGATATAAAGTATTCAGTCGTACTTTTAAGAATCACCTAGAACATTTAGAAGTTCTAAAAAATTTTAGTGGCATCATATTCAAAGATAAAGCCTCAGAAATGTCACTTCTTCAAAAAGGAGATTAAATACTTGAGTTTTGTGTAGACGTTTATGGACTACGCCCTCAAAAGCCCAAAGTTGAAGAGATTTGGTCCATGTCCTGACTAAAAATGTTTGTGATGCACAAGTATTTTAGGAAAGGTCAGCTATTATTGCCATTTCATTAAGGAAATTAATTTCATCGCCAAGCCACCTTTTAAGCTGTTAAATAGTCCTAAAAAAGCTTTGTATGTAATAAGGAATCCTAGCGCTCCTTTGATGCTCCTAAAATATACTTGATTATGGAACCAATATTGAAATATCCAATTTTGATCAGGCACTTAATCTTAAAACTGATACATCCCTGATGGCGGTTGGTGTTGTGTTGAGTCAGGTGAACATATGATGATGAACACCCTGTAGCATATGCGAGCAGTACTCTGAGTAAGCAAGAGCGAAATTATATCATGATCAAGTGTAATGACTTGTAGTAATAGACGCCTGTAAGCAGTTCAAGTATATACGCAGAGTCTATTTTTACTGTTTTGATAAACCATTTCTTCCTGAGATGGCTGCATAACTTAAAGGATCCTGAAGGGGAGGTTACCCTAATGGTTCTTTAAAGTTACAGGCGTATGATTATGAGTTTGCTCTTGAGCAGGTTCCAAACACAAAGATACAGATGGCTTAAATTGTTTTTCAACTTTTCTGGTGGTTCAGAGTGAAGCAGATGCATTTTATGAGAAGAAGATTTCTGGGTATATTGGGGAACAGCCATTGGAGATTCAATAAGCATTGACAATCTATGGAAAACATGAGATAATAAAGGGTCAATTACTCTAAAATTTAGGGGGAAATCTTTACTATTTCCACAGCCATTCAAGTGCACTGCAATTGTAAATGCAGCTCATAATTAATTGTCCATAGGGCTTGTGGAAAACTCTGGAGAAGGTTAAAAGGGAGTACTATATGGAATCTCTTAATTTTACTTTGCATAAAATCTTGCTTGCTCTAAAATATGTCAGGCATACAAGACCTAAAAAAGAAAGCTACTACTTTCCAGCTAGTGGAGCATGGGTTTGCAAATGCATACTATAGCCATTGAAATAGTAGGACTTTGACCGTGAGTAGGTAGAACAGTCTATATGTCATTGTAGCTAATGATTACCTAACTTGTTGGGTTAAGACACGTGTTATAGCCAAAGTAGATTCCAGAAGTACTTCAAAGTTTATAATGGAGCAGTTATTTATCAGCATGGTTGCTCTTAGGTTATCTTAACTGATAATGGCATCAACTTTACCACAGATATTATCAAAAGATATATAAAATTTATTTAATATGAGGAGTACTTACTATACTTTACCATCCAGAAACCAACTGGATGGGTAAAAGGGTAAATGTACTCTGGATGCTACCTTGAAGAAGCTTATCGCTGGAAGCCCTTCCAGATGGGTAAAGTATTTGTCAGCGGCTAGTATCGCCCATAGTGTAAGTTAATATTTGTCAATGGGAAATCCCCTATTAAATTGCTTTATGGGCGTTGGGATAGATTGCCCCCAAATTTATAGTCTGCACTTGAACAAAGTCCTGCAATGACGCCACTAAAATATTTATAGATATTGATGAAAGATCTAATAGGGCATTAGTCAACAGCCTATGCTGATAATTTCAAGCATAATCTTAAGGCTAAAGATTATATAGTTGAAAAATTTACAGATCATCTAACTTTTAAAATTGGAATTAGAATTAATTATTGCGACAGACATGGTTTTGGACAATAGAAACAATTAGACAAGCTTTGGGTTGGACCCTTTGAGGTCATTGGTAGCTCACTATTGGATGCCTTAGCCATTAAAAACTCTCCAACGATCATATTGTGTATAGGGTGCATGTGTTAGCTTTTATGATCATTTTCAATTGTCATAATGTTGCAATTTTTTGTTATTTTTTATATAACTAATTGTACCAATATCAGGATATATGTTAGATGTAAGGTATGGGTTAATGCCATTCAGTTGTCGTTGATAATTGGCAACTACATTCTTTAGCTCTTGAATCATTTTATCAGCTATAAATGCTTCCAGTTATTTACTACATTGTTTAATGTTTGCTGTAGCATAAACCTTATTGGGTTTCTGTTTCATTTAAAATGCACAGGAAGTGCAAAAAATATTTGTGTCAGTAAACACGTTGGAAGAAGATAAACTGGTTACTGTGGTAATGTGTTAAGATTTAGACTAGACTATGCTTTCTCCAACATGTTTTAATACTAGCAATTTACATAGGATGATCCCTTTATGATTTATTAGTGTTATTAGCTTTTTAGGTTTCTGTCAAGATTTTGCCAATTTCCCTTATCTCTGGAAATTCACTTCATCAATTCCCCCAGCTTCATTGGAAGGAGAGCTTAATTTATCTCAATCTATCAATGATAATAAGAACAATCAGCCTCATCCTGATCAATTGATTGAAGATTCAATTGCGCAGCAAATAAATCAGCACTGATAGATTATGAACCAAATCAAAATTTATAAATATCCCACCCTTTTATAATAAATAATTAGGTCGATTTATAACATGTTTTTCCTATAATATATCGCTTTTTTGGAGAATCCACACAAAGTAACTTCACAAGAAAACTCTACCCCATTGGAAGTGTAATTCAAAAACTTCCAGAGTGGTGCTCACTACAGGGGGCACTCTGAGTTATGCAGTGTGAACATGTCTGTCACTATTATGGATTCTCAATTTTTGCCTGAAGAAGCTTAAGACCATGAGCAAGGCAGTAATTTATGGTGGGTCCAGTCAACTAGAACCAAAATCCTAATAGTACTGTTCACTTTGTAATTATGTGCCAATTTGGAGTTTTATAATCCTAATATAAGCTTTACAGCGAATTTTCAAATCCCTCCTGAGGTTTTAAAAAATATTATAAATCAAATGCTTGAGGGAGCCTTAATTCCAGGAATCCATTCCACCCAATCTCTTTCTAACGCTGTACCCTCTATCTTGCGAGAAGTGTTGCAAACCTCCCAAATGCCAGGAATTAGCACTGAGCAATACTTGAATCAGCTAGCACACCCTACCCTATAGCATCTATTGCCAGTTGTGGGAATGCATCATCAAGGGATGCTCAATTTACTAGAAATACTTCAGTCCTTGAATAATTATGTTACCAAGTTTTTTAAATACACCTCTTAATTTAGCAGAGATAATCAAGATA